>JAAAKG020132781.1:0-14397 GCA_010014905.2 Druon quercuslanigerum
ATGTTTGATACATCTTCCAGGAAATTTCTATAACTTGTACAACCAGCGCATAATTGTTTGTCGTCGTCTTTGATTGTTCACAATCAATAAAAATGTATTACATAAAACTGCGTCTTTGATTATTGATTTTAATTTATGTAATTTGGAATTCAATCTTTTTATTGTTCTTTAATTTTAATTTTGACATTACAGTTCTAACATTAGTTTGGTAACTTTTTAAATTGGATTTAACTGTTATTTCTCAGGCTGTCATGTACAGACACAATTCAGAGGGAGATGTTCAGAAATGTTATCGAAGACCTGTAATGCCTTTTTTGGATTCGGGTGTTCCGAAATTAAAATTCTCAAGCCATTTGGAACAAAAATCTGTTGAAGAAGCCCTACGGAATGCAGAAATGCAACGTTCTATGTTACCATCAAGATTGGAATATGTTCAAAATAGAGGAACTCAAACCGATTATAGAGAGAATGAGACTCAAACTTCTCCATGGGAACCACCTTATAAAATATCCCCAGGTACCAAGTAGTTATTATTTAATTTCCAGCTTTTATTTCAAACATTAGGAGTAATTTTTCAATTTGAAAAAATTTATTTTGCTAATTCTGAAAAAATGACACTAATGCTATTATTTTATCAAATCAGTCAACAATGCAACTTTTTTCATTTTATCTTTGAACATACTTTCAGGCGTCTATGCTCTTCGGATAAAATTACATATTCGCCAATTTAAAAAATTAAAATTTCACAAGGTTTTGAAGACTTTGAAAAATTTCAAGGGATTCTAAAATTTTCAACATTTTTGAAGAATCTTGAGATTACAAATTTCAAGATAACTGGCTGGGTTTTAAAGTATTTTAAGGGATTTATATGGATGTTATTCAGCGTTTGAAAGATTTTAGGGAATCTCGAAGACATTGTGGAGAATTTGAGGGAATAAATGAATAGAATTAAATTTTAAGAAAATTCTCGGGATTTCTACGTGTTTCTTTGAAATTTATGGAGATTGTAAAGATTTTACTATTTGGAAAGAAATTTTAAAAGATAATATAGATTTTAAGATGTACGGGATTTAAATATATTTAAGAGATTTACAATTTTTCAAAGAATTTTAAAGAATGTAGTGTATTTTAAAAGATTTCGAGGAATTTTATAAGATTTTTGGTAATTTTAAAATATATTGACCAATTTTACAATATTCTATAGATTTCTAGGAAAGTAAAAAATTAAATTTTTCCCCGGCATTTCAGAGGATTTCTAAATAATTAAAAAAAAGGCAGTGAATTTCAACAATGGCTAAGATTTCATAGCTTTTCCGGAATTTTGAAAGATTTAGTCATTTTTGAAAGAGTTTAAAAATATATTAAAGATTTGAAGATGTACGTAATTTCACAAGAGTTTAGGGATTTACATTTTTTAAGGATTTTGAAGAATATAGTGTATTTTTGAAGATTTCAAGGAATTAAATCAGATTTCAGAAGATCTAAAAGATTTCGAACATGCCAAGGAAACATAGAATTTCAAAAGAATTAAAAAATATAATTTGTATTGGATTACAGCCGATTTCAAAGCTTTTAGCGCACTATAAACGATTTTAAAGGTTTTAGGATAAATAATTAATTGACAGTTTCAAAGGACTTTACAAAATTTGGTCGAATTTTGCGGTATTTTGAAGGCATTTAAAGATTTCATCATTTTTTTAGGAGAGTTTTAAAGAAAATACAGATTTTAAGATGTTTTATACGGGATATCTTCAATTGTTATGGTTTTAGGATTTTTTCAAAGATTTCAAGAAATTTCCAAAGATATCAAATATTTCAAGGGATTTTAAAATCTTAATTTGTTCAAATATTTCTCATTTTTTAAAACAATCGCATCGGAGTTTCACTAGTTTAATATAAATAATCGTTTTTAAGCTTCTGGAGATTCCAATAATATCTTGAATTTAGAAAGCTTTGACACATTATATTAGAACATAATTCTTAAACATATTAAATATTTAAATATATTAAATAATAATAAAAACATAATTAATAATTTCTTGAATTTGTCTCTGAAGTCCAGTAACTTGAATAATAATAATAATTTAAACAAATGTTTATTCAATCTCCTTGTACTTAAAACGTAGTGCATCTTTGAGTAAAATTAAGGTGGGTACTATAAATTAAATTAAATTTAAACCGCCTCAAATTTAGTTTTGAGTCCGAAATAGAATAGTCGAATTTCATTGGTTTTTTTTCATTCGTTTTTTGGGATTTTACGGAATTATAGTGGATTTCAAATATTTGATCATTTTTTAAGGACTATTTGAAAGATATTAATGATTTCAAAATGTTTTACTGGATTTACGCGATTTTTTAATGTAATTTCACCAGTTTTAAAGGATTTTGTACATTTCTAGACATTGTAGAGGATATTAGCAGAATTAAAAAAATTTCATTTTTAAGCTTTTAGGGTATATTCAGAAATTCTAAAAGGTTTTAAAGATTTTAATGCATTTCACTATATTTAAGGAATTCATAGGATTTTAAAAGAAATTAAAAGATTCCATAAGATTATAAGGAATTTCTATACATATCAAGGATTTAAAAAATTGGAATTATTTCCAGAGATTTCAGAGAATTTCAACATAATTTTAAAAAAATCAGTGGATTTAAATAGACCGCGAAGATTGCATAATCTTTTGGGATTTTGAAGAATTACAATGATTTCATCATTTTTAATAAATTTTATAAGATATTAAATATTTAAAGATGTACAGGATTTCACAAAAGTTAAGAGATATAAATTTTTGTTATAGAATTTAAAAGAAAATATAATAAATTTTAAAATATTTCAAGGAATTTTACAATATTTGAGGGATTTATAGGATTAAAAAAAAAAAAAAAAGATTCCATATATTTTATGGCTATATTAAAAGATTGTCAGAATCTAAATTTTAGTGAATTTCAACAGCTTTAAAAGATTTTAAAGCTTTAAGGTTTTTTAAAAGGGTTTTAAGAAAGTATCAAATATTTCGAGGGATTTCAAAAGGCTTTATTAGATTTTGTTGGATTTTACTGTGTTGGAACTTTTAAAGATATTAAAAATTTCAAGATATTTTACTCGATATTTGTGGGATTAGTTACTAGGGATTTTACCAAATTTAAGGGATTTCATAAATTTCAAGGGATTATAAGATTCATAGAATATATTCGAGATTTCAAAGGATTTCAGAAAAATTCAAATGGTTTTAAAAAGGAACCCAAAATTTAACAGATATTGAAAAGATTTTAAGGAATTCTAAAGGATTTCTACGGATTATAAGGGATTTAAAAAGATTTATGATATTTGGGGAACCTCAGAAGATCCCAACCTATTTCAGAGGTTCTTGATGGACTTCAATTTCATATTTTAAAAAGTCCTAAAGGTTTTTTAAAATATTTGAATAGATTACAGAAAATATCCTATATTTCAAGCTTTATAAGAAATGTCAAAGGTCTTTATTAGTTTTTGTGAGATTAGAATATTCGAAAGAGTTCATCATTTTTGAATGAATTTTGAAAGATATTACAAATTTCGAAATGTTTTAGGTGATTTCACTCGTTTTGTGTGAGATCTTACAAGATTTGAGGAATTTTATCAATTTCAAGGTATTAAGATTCCATGATTTTGAGGGGTTCAAAAGTATTGCAGATTATTTTATTATTTTATTTATAATATTATTTTTTTCTTTGAACTTTACAATTTTTTCTTTATTTGATTTATAACAGATTATAAAAATAGTTAATCCGTTAATGTAATATTTAAAAAAATTGTATGTCGCTATATTTTCCTACTATTTTTTAACATTTATGATACTATTGAAAGTATTTTGAATTTTTCAAATGAGTCTAAGCCCTGATTAAACTAAAGATGTTAAATTAATTTCTATAATTCAATGAATAAATATTGTTCAGGTCATAACCCGGAGGTGCTGGCATTGGCACATTTAACATGGAAAGAAGGACTGCCAGTTGGGATGCACGAAGTAGAAATAATTAACAGGATGAGAATCAGAAAAGCCTGGGAATCAATTCTTCCTCCGATGGATTCTGAAGCTAATAATAAACTTCAAGCAAGCATCATCGCAGCTTTGGAAGCTGATCATTGGTCTTTTAGAGAAGCTGTGAGCATTATTTAATCTCAGAATTAAAACCATCAGGGAAAAGTCAAGGATTTAAAAAAATTGCAGTTGTCAGCATTTTCTATGAGAGGCACTTTAAATATATTTCAAGGATAATAAATTTCAAATTGATTTATTCTGTTCAGAAAAGGTTATAAACTAAAAATTTTACGAGATTAATATTCGGTTCTTTCAATATCAATGATCAGGGAAATTGAAAAATTAGGGAAGTTTTAAAATGAAGTTTTGCGGCTACTCTGATATAATATTCTTTTCAGTAATTTATTTTCCTTGTATTTTTATTTCTATTTTTCCTTTGCAATGTCTTCTTCCTAACGATTATATTTTTAGATAAAATTTTTATTACTTGGTGGAAATTAAAAATTTTTGTTAAAAATCCATCCTATTTGGTTTAAAAATTCATATTTTGGTGTTGAATGTTCAATTGAAATACTTCTTAGTTGAAAATTGATCTTTTTGATTAAAAAATTAATCTATTTTCTTAAAAACTTTTATATTTACTTGGCTCAAAACTAAACAATTTGGTTGAAAAATGACACCTTCTTTGGTTGTAATTTTTAACTATTTTCTTGAAAATTCGTCTTTTGGTAGAATGAACCTGTTTTTTAATAAAAATTGTAATCTTTTTTCGCTCGAAATATTTACTATACATTATTGACTGAACTACTTAGTTAAAGTTTAAACCGTTTTGTTACAAAATAATTAAATTCATCATTTTAGTTGAAAATTCATGTTTTTGACATAATTTGTTATGAATTATTTATAGGAGATTGAATTTATAATGAATATGCGAATGGACCTTGCCCAGAAAGTACTGGAAACTCGAAATCACGCGTGGGATGAGAAAAGAAAAGATCGTTTCAGAAAACTCGGTTGTAATTTAAGCCAACGAAGGGATAAGGAAATACAAAATATAAGGGAAAAGTTTGGACGAGAGCTTCGCAAATTGTCCATGAAGCATCGTTGTAAAACGGGAAAAAGATACAAAAGTCAGGATATTATAAAACAACATGCAGATCGAGCTTCTGAGTTGTACGCACCGAAAATGCGATTTGGTGAAAATCCTCAAAGACGTCATGATGTTATTCAAAAGAAGTTTCTTCGAGAGGATTTCATTGATAGTAGGCTAAAAATATTGATAAATCATTTTCATGTCTCAATTTTATTTATTTCTCGAGCATCGGGGATCACAGCGGTTTAGTAGTTCAATTTAAGGTGAAAAAGGAGATTCAAAAAGAGTCATTTTTTAAATAATACAGTTTTTAGATAGCTTTAAAAAATCTGTTGAGCACTTCAGCACTTTCTACTGGTAAAAATACACCAGGAAAAAATGTCAGAAAATTTGGAAATGATTATGTTTTAATTTTTTTCTAGTGTATTATTTTCAGTACAAAATACTGAGTTATAAGTATTTTTGTAAGTAAGCTAGAAAAACATAATTTCACGAAAAAATTTACTGAAAATCCTACTTTTTTGTTTTTGTTTCCTTAGACGTTTAACTTTGTTTCAAATATATTTTTATCAGCTAAAAGCTGTCAGATGATGCAAAAAATTTAATCTCAGAGAAGACTTTAATGTAAAAAAACAGAAATTAACAAAATTATTTGATATAATATATATATATATATTTTAAATATGCAATTTGCTTCAATTTAAAAACGAGCCATATAATAATACAATTCAAATTAATTACACTTTAGCAGAGGCTCATAATATACGCAATTTTTTGCATATTTTTTCCCGGCTCTTCCCTATTCTCCCTTTCTCTTGTTTTTTAGATACAATGTGAACTAAATTAATAGAACCGAATATGAAAAAAAAACTATATTTTCGGTTGAAAATATAATTATTTTGTTGAAAATTAATTTTTGTTGTTGTTAAAAACTAATAATTTCCTATCTAAAATTCTATTGTTTTTTAGAAAATTCGTCTATTTGGTTTCAAAATTCGAGAATTTGTTTGAAATTTGTTCTTCTTTCTTGCCTGAAAAATCTGTTTTCGAAAAATTCAGATATTCGGTTAAAAGTTGAACTGCTTTATAAAAGTTCATTTTTTGTCGTTATTGATTTACATTTGGCGATAACAATTTAAAATATTTTGTAGTAAATTCGTTGTTTTTTCTGGCTTCAAAGTTCAACAATTTGATTCACTTTTTTTTAATTGAAAAATCAGCTATTTGCTTAAAATTGAATTTCTTTGTTGAAAAATCCTTTTTTTGTTTACGATTAATAATTTCAGTTGTAAATTCATCTGTTTCCTTGAAAATAAACCTATTTTTATTTAAAAAATCGTATCTTTAGGTTGGTAATTTATTTCTTTAGTTAGAAAATTTAACTATTTGGTTGAAAATGAACTTTTTAAATAAAAATTCATTTTTATCGATAAAAGTTTCAAATGTTTTTTAGAAAATTCGGCTTTTTGACTTTAAAGTTCAACAAAATAATTGCATTTTTTTCTTTTTTGATTGAAAATTTAACTACTTGATTCAAAGTTGAACTGCTTCATAAAAATTCTCTTTTTTTTGTTGATGTTTCACATTTTAGTTAAAAATTCATCCCTTTCTTTGAAAATTAACTTATTGTTGAAAATTTTTTTTCCTGATAAAAATTTCAATAGTTTTGTAGTAACCTTGTTCTTTTTGCTTTAAAATTCAACCTTTTGTTTTACATTTTTTTCTTTCTTGACTGTAAAATCTTTTTTGTTTTGAAAAATCAATAATTTCATTGAAAATTCTTTTACTTTTGATAAACTCAAGTATGCTTGATTTAAAATTAAAATCTCTTTTGTTTAAAATATCAAAACTATTCCATTTTTTGTCGAGAGTTAATATTTTTGGTTAAAAATTTAGTTATAATTTGTTAAAAATTAATTCTTATGTTTGAAGATTTTTTATTTTAACTAAAAATTCACTTTTGCTGAAAATGGAACAATTTGCTAAAAATTTGTTTTTAACTAGAAAATTCAACTCTACGTGGTTAAAAATTGAACCATTCGCTTGGTTCCAAAAATATTTTTACTTGAATTTGCACCTATTTGGTTGAAAATTATTTACATTTGTTATAAATTCATCGTCTTTGGTAGAAAAGTAATCTTTTTATTTGAAAAATTCGGGTTTAAAATGTAACTGTTTTGTACAAAATTATTTTTTTTTAGTTGAAAATTTATCTCTTTTGGTGAAAAAGGTCATCTTTTTGGTTGAGTGTTCAACTGCTTGGTTAAAAATTGTACTGGCTTTCTTTAACTGTCGTTTTTTTATGAATTCAACTGTTTTTTATTTAAAAGTAAAATCCCTTTTGGTTGATATATCAACGTTTACATTTACGTTGTAAATTAAACTGCATAATAAAAAATTAAACTGCTTTGTTAAAAATTCATTTTCTAGCTGAAGATTTATCATTTTATTTGAAAATTCGTCTTTTTGATCAAAAATTGCTAAATTGATTTTATTTCAAAGAATTTATTCCTATCTTTTCGTGAAAAATCTCGTTATTCCCTCTGTTTTTACAGCAATTTGGTCTGTGAAGCTTGTATAAATGTGTTTGGTTTCGAACTAGAAAATTGATTTATTATCTTTGAAGTATAAAAATTATGAAGTAAATCGTTCAGGAAATATTTTGAAATTGGTATCATAAAAATGAATCTCTTTCAAAAAGTCTTGTTTCCTAAGATCTTGAATTTCTGATTGTCGCTCTTAAAAATTAATCGAAACCTGATTAAAAAAGAGGTAAGGAAGAAAATTGGGTAAAAACTCTCGATTTTGGATATTTTAGAGAATTTTTCAAATGTAAGTGGGGAAATGAGTATTAGATGAAGAAGTGGACTGTGATCCCTAAGGTATAGCTTTTTTCTAAACTAATTTTTCAATACTCCCAAAATTCTGTTCAAATAATTTATAGAAGATTGTCATCAGGAGCCGAAACGGTAGATACAAGACCAAAAAACTTGCCAACAATCAAGGAATTAAAATCCATAAAACCAAAGGCCAAACCGGAAGAGTTGTGCACTCGAGAGACGAGATGGAATGATCAGAAATTGGAAGAACTCTATGAAGAATTGAAAAGAATCAGATTAAATCTAGAGCCAGCTGAGTCGATACATTTTTTGGAACGAAAGCCAAAACCACAAAATGTTCCATCGACACCTGTGAGAGTTGGCGAGCAGAATAATGAAAATGTTTTGGATCAGTCTGCTGTCTTAATTCAAAAAACAGTCAGAGGCAGAGCGATTCAGTTCATGGTAATTAAAATATTTAAAAAAAAAAAAGAGTAATGTTTAAAAAATTACCAAAAATCTAATTATTTATCGTAGATGTTTGAAGGCCGAGAGAGATGTCGAGAATTAATTAAAGAACTTCGATCAACTCACGCTCTTTTACATCACGACAAAAAATCCCTCCACAAGGAAAAAATGAAAATTTTGAGTTTGCAGCATGAGGAGAATTTCAGAAGGAAGCAGGAGAATCGCTTGAGTGAAATTCTGAGTTCTCTGGAAGGCATGACTGTTTCAGGAGTGCTGGATTACTTAAGCAAAGTTCGTTGCAACATATCTTTTTTTTATTTTTTTATGTAGGGTCTCCCCTAATAAATTAAAATTAGAGTTATTTCAGGTATATTTGTGCTTTTAATTAATAATTATCTGCTGAAGGGTAGTCTACCCTACATATTATGTATAGCAGGGTGGCCCTTATTTATATTGTGAAAAAAAAATGTAAATCCTTTTGCCCTTAATCCCTAGTTTTGTTCAAATGTTCAAAAAAATAATTTGCAAATTTTATAAAAATCTGTCAAAGTAACTTATAATACATATTTCTATTCAGAATACTTTGCAGAATAAAAATGAAATATAATTTTTAATATTATAAAATTTCAAGACCCTCTTATGGGGCCCCAAAGAAAAAGTCCTATTTTTTATTTTAATTTTAGTTTAATTTTTGTAACATCTGATTTCTTGTAGAAATCGCAAAATATGTATATATTATGTATTCTTTGAGTCTTATAATAATGAATGTGAACAATGTAATTATTTGTTTCAATAATTTCTGAGCTGTTCAAATAATGTTTATATGTCTATATACACAGCTCATTGACGAAAACCAGAAAAAACGCATTTCTATAGCAATTTTTAACAAATGGGCATATTATTAAGCACCTTCTTGTTTAATAATGTTCCTCTTGTTTAAACAAAAGTCTTCATTGCTTAAAAATATTTAAAAAATGATTTTAATTTTTTTTCTTACAAATTTTTAAATCGTAGCAGTTTATCCTCGTCGATTTCCAGATGACAATAAAAATATTGGATGGACTAATAAGTATTGGGTGCTTATTCGTGATAGAAAGTTTGCTAAAACTAAATTACAAAAAAAACTTTTTTATCAAATTAGTTCAAGTTTTAACCAATTAGTAGAATTTTATACAAAAAATATGTTAATTAAAATCAAAATTAGTTTCATTCAACTAAAAAGGAAAGAATTTTTAAGAAAATATGTAAATTTAGAACCATATTGAGTTGACATAGTTGCAAAAATGGAATATTTGAGTTTTCATTTAAAAAATTAATTCTTAACCGAAAAAAGCGTATCTTCAAAAAAATAGTTGAATTATTCAAACAAAAAGATGAATCTTAAACTGAAAAAGTTTTTTTTATAAAGTAATTCAACTTTAAACCAAGTATCTAAATTTTCAATTATAAAAGAAAAATTTTCAATCATCAATGGAATGGTTAAATTTTCAGTTGAGAGAATTAATTTTTACCCAATAAAAAAACGAATTTACAACAAATAAGATGGATCTTTAACAAAATAAAACCAAATTTAACAAAGTTCAGAGTTCAACCTTAAAACAACTGTAGTTGGATTTTTATCTAAAAAGATGTTAATTATAAATCAAAAACAGTCAAACCTTACAGAAAATACAAATTTGAGATAAAATAGAAGAATTTTCAAAGAAATAGTTGAATTTCAAACAAAAAAATGAATTTTTAACCAAGAAGATTAATTTTGCACTAAAAAATACTAATTTTTAAGAATGTAGTTAAATTTTCAAACAAAAAGATGAATCTTAGAAAAAAATTTAACAAAATAATTTTCAATAAAATCAATGAATTTTTAACCAAGTATTATAATTTTAATCCAAAAAGAGTAATAGTTTTTAATAAAGAGGATTAATTCTCTACCGAAAAACACGAATTTTCAATAATATAGTTAAATTTTCCACTAAAAAGATGAATCTTTAACAAACCAACAAGCAAGATTAAATTTCTATCACAAGTGGTGTATTTTCAAACCAAGAAGATTGATTTATAACGAAACAGTAAGAAATATAATTATTAAAGATAATTTTTTTTCTTGTTTCAAAGAATAAAAATCGTTCACTTAGTTATTTACTATGCATATATATTTTGCATTCATGAATTTAAATGTATCTACCTATAAACAATGTTCAGATAATTTCAATATTTTAAATAGTTTCGAAACTAAAAAACTGGTTGAATAATTCAAAGTGAGAAATAAAAATATATTTAGATACATTTAATTAACATATTATTGTACAATTATTTTTATTCTTACAACTGATAAACAAAATCATGACCTAAGGAAAATACCACGATTTATAAATTTGTAAAGATAAAAATTTATTTAAACACTTTTTAATTGTTTAAATAATTTAAACTCTTCTAGAAAAGTAAGGCGAACATTAATAAACAAAAAAATACATAAAAATATCCAAATTTGTTGAAAACTATACGCTTTTTCTATTTTTCTTATATGATTTATGTGTTTAAACATATAAATATTGTTTAAACAGTTTACAAATTATTTAAACAAATAATAACGTATTTTTTAAACAATATAAAATTATTGGAAATTTAAAACTTATTCTCTGGGAGATCCGAAAAATCTTAAGAATTCTTCCTTGGGAGAGGTAAGGGGGAAGTCCGAAGTATTTCTTAGGTGAGATTTCTCTTTTTAATTATTTTTTTTAAACATGCTAATTAAAACCCGTTTTGGCCGTTGAAATTTCTTTTTATAATATTATATACATTCTGTCATTATTTAAAATTCTTTCAAAGCCCTGGGAATCCCATAAAATTCTTAAAATCTCAAAAATTCCTTAAAAACTCTTAAAATCGAGAAACCTCCTTAAAATTTGTTAAATATTTCAAAATCCCTTCAAAATTCATTGAAATTTCACGATATCCATTAAAATCTGGGGATATACTTTAGAATTCTTCGAAATTTCATAAAATTCTTTTAAAACCGATGAAATCATCGAAACCCCTTTAAATCACTTGAATCTCCTAAAATCTCTTAAAATCATTTTAAATCTTTACAAATCTGTTGGAATCTTACGAAATCCCTTCAAGTTTTCGAAATCTTATTAAAAATCCCCTGGCATCTTTCGAAATTTGTGAAAATACTGCGATATCTCTTAAAATCCTTTAAAATTTATGCAAAACTTTGAAGTACTCTAAAATCTTATAAAATCTCTGAAAATCCCTTTAAACCTTGAAAGTCCAATTGAAATCGCCTGAAATCCTTTTAAATTTGAGAAAATACTTCGGTAATTCTTCTATTGCTCTGAGGGAAATTTCGAGATTATTTTGTTGGGGATTCGAACAAAACTAGAGGTTGAGAATAATAGAAATATTATTTAGAAAATATAAGGGCCACCCTTATGTACTATATTATATGTTTTGTATTTTTAAAATGTTTCTGTAGGAGTTGTTGAGGCTTCAAGATGAACGAAGAGCTCATGCCTTTGCATTACTTGCCGAAAGAGAAAGAGCTAAAAGAGAAGCCGCAGAAGCTGGAAGAAGACAAGTTGAATGTCATCGACGAAAAGAATTGGACGAAATTTTCAGACAAATGGTTAAAGTCAATCAGGATTCGGTGGAAACGTATCTCGAAGATATTATCAAGGAAGGAATTGATTGGGTTTCTGAAAAAGAAGCTAAAGAATATGTTATGACTCTAGCTGATAAAATTGATAGTGTTTCAAAATACGCTGCTGCAAAGTAAGTTTCGAATTTTGGTTAAGAGACCGTTCAAAAACTGTCACGCTATTTTAAAAATTTGTTCCACACCTCCTTGAATTTTACTAAAAAAAGACGAATTCTTAGCAAAATAGTTGAATTTTCTGCCCAATAATTCAATTTTCAACCAAAAAAAGAATAACTACATTCCCAGATAAAATAAAGTAATTTTTGAAAAAACAAGGAAACCAATTTCCATACAAATGTTTAAATTGTCCAACAATTAGTTTAATTTAAACAAAAAAGGTAATTTTAAACCAAAGAGTTTAATTTTATACCAAATTTTTCAATGTTGAGCCTGAAAATATAAATTTCATATTTCTGCCAAATAGTTCAATTTTTAACGAAAAATAGAATAGCTGCATTCCCAAATAAAAAAATGAACAAAAAAACAAATGATTTTCCAACATAATGATTAAATTTTCTATTAATTAGTTTAATTTTCAAACAACTAATTTTATTTTCGACTAAAGTAGTTGAATTTCGAACCAAAAACATGAATTTTCAACAAAAAAGTTAATTTTAAACCAAAGAGTTTAATTTTCTACAAAGTTCTTAAATTTTGAATGTGAAAATTTAAATTATCAACAAAAAAGTTAATTTTAAACCAAAGAGTTTAATTTTCTACAAAGTTCTTAAATTTTGAATGTGAAAATTTAAATTTCCAACAAAAAAGTTTTTGTTAACGACCAAATAGATGTATTTTCAATTAAAATTATAAATTTTCAACCAGAACAGATTGATTTTTAATTAAGCAGGTGCATTTAAAACCAAAAAGAATTAATTTTAAACTACAAAGATTAATTTTCTACCAAAAATTTTTCAATATAAAAAAATTTGTAGCAAATTGTTCAATTTTAAACTAAAGATATGAATTTTCAATGAAAATAATGATAAAAAAAAGTTTATTTTTTAACCAAGAAGATTAATATACTGCAAAAAAGATCAAGTATGAACAAAATACATGAATTTAAACGAAGTGCTTTAATTTTTAACTAAAAATTATGAGTTTTCCACAACATAGTTGAATTTTTAACCAAAGAGATTTACAGTTAAAAAAATGATTTTCAGACAAAAAGAATTTTTAACAAAGTAATTCATGTTTTAAAAAATGAGATCACCCTTCCACCAAGTAGTTTATTTTTTCCAAGTAAAGAATGATTTTAAACTAAAAATGTAATAGTTGTTACTACAACCAAAACATATTTCAATTTTATATCAACAACAGATGAATTCAACAACAAAAAAACGAAGTTTCAACCCAAATCAATGAAATTCCTACTAAAAACGATTTTTTAGCCAAGAAATAAACAAATTTTCATATCAAGAAGACGAATTTTCAATCAAGAAAGATTTTGTAGTCAGAAAGAAAAAAAAATACAACAAAAATGTGGAATTTCCAAGTGTAAAAGATGACATTTCTGCAAAATAGTTCAATTTTTATGAACAAGATGGATCTTCAACTAATAAAATTAATTTTTAACAAAGTACCTCAACTTTCAGAAAATTAGCTAAGTTTTGTATAAAAAATAGAAATTTACAACAAAATAAGTTTATTTTTAACTATATAGTTGAATTTTAAACTTAAAAGATCAATTTTCAAACAAACAAAAAATGGAATATTGAAATTTAAATTTAAAAAATGAATTTTCAACATAGCAGCTATATCCTAAATCAATGTGAATTTTGAAGAAAGAAAGTCAACAATAGTAGTTGAATTTTCAATAGAAATTTTAATAGGTAAATTTTCAATGAAATTACAACAAAATAGTAGAATTTTTATCCAAAAGAGATGAATTCTGAACCAAAAATAGAATACTAGATTTTTAAATTAAATAGAATGGACTTTTAACGAGAAAAAATATGCATTTTCAATGAAAAATTCGAAAGATGAATTTTCAACTAAAAACGACCAATTTTCATTAAAAAATGAACAAGTTAAATTTTTAGTTTAGAAAATTATATTTTCAACAACAAAAGATGAATTTTCAACAAAATATTTACATTTTCGAAAAAGTAGTAGAATTATTCAATTTCAGCGAATAAAATCACGAACTTTTTATTTTTTCAAGCATTTCAAACCATTTTTATTCAGATTTAGATTATCCAATCCTTCATTGTCTGAGAGATAATTTTTGCAATCGGGAAAGCTTTTTTAAATTAAATCTATCTAAATCCTCATAAATTTAATGTCATATCAAAA
>JAAAKG020132782.1:0-14397 GCA_010014905.2 Druon quercuslanigerum
TACCAAATTGTTGAATTTTCGAGCCGAAAATAATTATTTTCTGCAAAACTTTTAAATTTTCAACCCAACTATATAAAGTTTCGTCACAAAAGTTAATTTTTAACCAATTAGGAGAATTTTTAACAAAATAGTTCAACTCTTAGTTCAAAGGGCGAATTTTTAACTAAAATTATGAATCTTCCACCAAAAAGATAACTTTTAAGATCGTAGATGAACTTTCAATCAATGAGTTGAGTTTTCTATCAAACTGTTTAATTTTCAAGCTAAACAGGAAAATTTTTACAAAATATTTGAAATTTAACCAAAAAAATTTAAAAGTTGATATTTACAATTTATTTACAATTGAAATTTATTCAATTTTAACGATTTGCAATTAATTTTTTTTTTTCATGTAGAATATTTTAAATTGAATATTCTTCAATATTTATTCTGTATCGTAAAAAAATTATGCTAATTGGAATTCCTTTTTGACATCTTTAAATTTTGATGATTTAAAATAGAAAAATATTTATTTATTTGTTTAAAATATAAAAAGTGTTTTTTTCGACCTGAAAGCATTTTTTGTAGGTTTTTTTGGGCCATTTTTTCGTAAAGTTGACCATTTCTGAATTATAAATAATTTACTGTTTAAAGAACCGCGAAAATTACCATTTCGAGCCTGAAAAACAGTATTAAAAAATTTAATTTTTGGTTTTGCGAAGGTTCCGAAATAATCTTTGAACATTTGTTAGCAACATTCCGAAATGTATATACAGATTTTTTTATTCTATTGCTTACTTTTTAATAATGAAATAGGCGCTCTTTGTACCCTTATGTGGTTGTAGCATAGACGAATGTGAAAATATTGTTAAATAAATTTTTTACTAATTTAGGAATTCTCAAATTTTGTTAAGTTTCTGGAAATTAGGAGAAATTAGCAGAGGGAAGATAGGGAAAGGGATAGGAATTTAGGGATGGGGAAGTAGTGGAAGTGAAGGGAAATAAAGAGAGAGAAATTATGTAAAGGGAGAGGAAATGGAGTGGAAGTAGGGTAAATAAAGTAGTGTGGGTGAGAAGTGAGGGCATATAAGGAGAGGAAAAGTAGGAGAAATAGGAAATGAGGGAAGTGAAAGTAGGGGTAATAGAGGGAAATAAAGAGAGGGAAAATAGAAGGGTTACAAGGATGGGAAAGTGTGGAGAAATGTAAGGAGGGTAGGAGGTAGGACAAGTGATTGGAAATGAGAGGGGGGAAATAGTTAAAGTAAATACAAATGAAAGAAGGGAAAGCATGGGATCTGAGGTGTAATGGTGGAAGAGAAAGTAGGTGAAGAGGTTGGAATTAAGGGAAGGGAAAGTAATAGAGGTGATGGGAAACGTGGGTGGTGAAAGTAAGGGTAATAGAAGGAAATGAGGGTCGGAAAGTAGGAAAAATAGAAGGAAATGATGGGAGAAAATATAAAAATGAAAACAAGGAAAAATGTATTTTGTGGAAGTGAAGAGAAATTAGCAGAGGGAAAGTAGGGAAAGGGATAGGAATTGTAGGGAAAAGAAGTAACGGAAGTTAGGGAAAATGAGCGGAGTTGAAGTGAGAGGAAATGAGTGGAGTGAAAGTAGGGGAAATAAAGTAGTGTGGGTGAGAAGTGAGGGGATATAAGGGGAGAGAAAGTAGGAGAAGTGATAGAAATTGTAGGAAAAAGAAGTAGCCGAAGTGAGGGGAGTGGAAGTAAGGGTAATAGAGGGAAATAAAGGGAGGGAAAATAGAAGGGTTTCAAGGAAGGGAAAGTGTGAAGAAATGAGAGGAGGGTAGGAGGTAGAACAAGTGATTGGAAATGAGAGGGGGGAAATAGTTAAAGTAAATACAAATGAAAGAAGGGAAAGCATGGGATCTGAGGTGTAATGGTGGAAGAGAAAGTAGGTGAAGAGGTTGGAATTAAGGGAAGGGAAAGTAATAGAGGTGATGGGAAACGTGGGTGGTGAAAGTAAGGGTAATAGAAGGAAATGAGGGTCGGAAAGTAGGAAAAATAGAAGGAAATGATGGGAGAAAATATAAAAATGAAAACAAGGAAAAATGTATTTTGTGGAAGTGAAGAGAAATTAGCAGAGGGAAAGTAGGGAAAGGGATAGGAATTGTAGGGAAAAGAAGTAACGGAAGTTAGGAAAAATGAGCGGAGTTGAAGTGAGAGGAAATGAGTGGAATGGAAGTAGGGGAAATAATGTAGCGTGGGTGAGAAGTGAGGGGATACAAGGGGAGGGAAAGTAGGAGAAATCATAGAAATTGTACAGAAAATTGTAGAGAAAAAAAATAGAAGTGAATAAGGGGGGAAAGTGTGAAGAAATGAAAGGAGTATAGGTAGGACAAGTGATTGAAAATTAGAAGGGGAAATAGTTAAAGTATTAGAACTGAAAGGAGGGAAAGCAAGGGATGTAGGTGTAATGGTGGAAGAGAAAGTAGGTGAAGAGTTTGGAATTGAGGGGAGGGAAAGTAATGGAGGTGATGGGAAACTGAGAGGGTGAAAGTAAGGGTAATAGGAGGAAATGAGGGTCGGAAAGTGGGAAAAATAGAAGGAAACTATGGGAGGAAATGTGAAATGAAAACAAGGAAAAATGTGTGGAGGGTACAGATATAAAAAAGGGGCATTAGGAGAAGTAAGTGGAAGTAGGGGAAATAATTAGAAATTATGGTGTATAGGTGAGTGGAAGTGATGGCTGGGGAATTGATGTAGGGGAAGGGGAATATTAGCTGAAGAATCGTAAAGAGAGGAAAATAGAGGAGGAAGGAAAAAGATAGTTAAGAGGGGTGGGGAGTAGGGACAGGAAAGGGTGAGAGGGGAATGATTGAATTTAAAATGTATTCTTCCATTTTTTCAGATTTGGTTGAAAGACGCTGTCCAGTGTCGAGATTGTGGTCTCGTTTGCCACAAAAAGTGCGAATCCCGCTGTCTGGCTGCCGGAGCTTGCGGAGCTGAAAGTCTCACGGCGGTGGCATTCGAAGCGGACGAAGTAGAAACTAACGTTGTTACCGGGGATACAGGGCCAGAAATTTCCCTTACAGGTTGTGAAGAAACTGTTCAGGTACTGGGCACGTAGCAAAAGTATTTTCAATTCCCTACGAATTAGGATAAAATCGTCGTATTCGTATTTACTAATAATAGTCCCAAACAACTCTTAAACTAATAATCAAAAAAATTAGACCATCAACCTGAATCTGAATCATCTCTACAGTGGGAGAAAATTCACTTTTTTTTTTGTTTAAAAACGTCTGGAGCCTCAATTTTTTGCCCGATTTTTAATTATAGCGTTGGGGTTAACCAGATTCTAATCGCAAAATTGAATTGCTTCATTTTACTCCTTTTAATCCATAAATACTACTCCGAATACAGATTTTATTCCAAATGGCAGTAGGCGTAGGCTCTAAGTATCTAAGAAAGGTTTAATTCTAGTATTTATTATTTTATTTATTTATTTATTTATTTATTTAAATGAGGCAATTTAATTTTGAATTTAGGTCGTTAGGTTGTCCAGAAATAGGATTCAATCATAAATTTTAAGGGGGAATGACTTATGGGTGCTTATGGGTGCCCACTCTTATGGGCGCCCATAGTGAACCCCAAAAAGGTGCAAATTTGAATTATACATTTCATTCCGCTTTCTTAACGCTTTTTGAACAGTTTCTTTTCATAAATAATCACTAATCGGTAATTTCAGAAGAACCAGTAATTTATTAAATAATTTTCAATTGTTTAAACACTTCTAATTTGTTTAAACATTTTTTTGTAATTAAGTAAGATAATAAACGTATATTTTAGGCGCTCTATGAGTTCTATAATTAATAATAACAAATAATTTTACAATCGTTTAAAATTCCTACTTCCCCTCATTTCACTTCTTCCCCTACCCTATTTTATCCCCTCTCTCCCTACTTCCACACCCCTCATTTCTCCTCATTTCCCCACCAATAATTTCTCTACTGTTACTATTTTTGACGAATTCCTTTACTCCCCTCCCCTCATTTCCCTTAATTTTCGTTCGCTAATTTCACGTACTCTTCCTTCACTTACTTCCTCTCACTTCCCCTCCTCTCATTTTTCCACACTTCTTGTCTCCTTATTTTCCTTCACTCCCCCCACTCCCTTCTCACTTCTCCTACTTTTCCGCTTCTTATTTTCCCTAATTTCCCACCCCGTAATTATCTACTTCCCCTCATTTCGCTTATTCCCCTACCCCATTTTATCCCCTCTCCCCCTACTTCCGCTCCCCTCATTTCTCCTCATTTCCCCACCAATAATTTCTCTACTGTTACTATTTTCCACGACTTCTATTTTCCAACATTTCGCCTCACTTTCTCTACACCCCCCCCCACAATTTCCCCTTTTTGCCTCCCATGATTTTACCTACCTACTTCTACTTTACCTCTTCTTATTTCCTCTTATTTCCCTTCCCTCATTTCCTATACTTTCTCTCCCATCATTTCCCCTCTTTTCACCTACTTCCACTCCCCTCATTTCTCCACAATAATTTCGCTACTTCTCATCCACTTCCTCCACTTAATTCCCCTCTACCCACTTGCCCATTTCCCACTACTTTCCTTACTACCCCTCCCCTCATTCTCCTACTTTTATTTGTCTAATTTAACGTATTTCTTTCTTCGTCTCATTTCCTCTCATTTTCCCTCACTTATCTTCTGCTTATTTGCCTTCACTTCCCCTATTTCTCCCTCCTCATACTTTTCCGCTTATTATTTTGCCTACTTTTCCGTCCCCACATTTACATTACTTCCACTCCCCGATTTCGCCTCATATTCCTACTTTCCCCTCACTATTTCCGCTCCACACACTTTCCATACTTCCCCTTCCAATTTCCCATCACTTATCCTACTTTCCTTCTCTCACTTTCCCTCAATTCTTGTCTTCTTATTTCCCTTATTTTTCCAATCTCTCATTTTCCTTAATTTCTCTCCCCCACTTCCCCATACTTTCCCTACTTTCCCACTACTCATTTCCTCTCCAACTCATTTCCCATACTTCCCCTCCACTCAATTTCCTTCCACTAATTTCCCCTCCACGGAGTTCCAATGGTTCTCCTCCCTCAAATTTCCCTCAATTCTTGTCTTCTTATTTCCCTTATTTTTCCAATCTCTCATTTTCCTTAATTTCTCTCCCCCACTTCCCCATACTTTCCCTACTTTCCCACTACTCATTTCCTCTTCAATTCATTTCCCATACTTCCCCTCCACTCAATTTCCTTCCACTAGTTTCCCCTCCACGGAGTGCCGATGGTTCTCCTCCCTCATTTCCAATCACTTTCCGTTTGCTTATTTTCTCTCATTCCGCCCTCCCTCGTTTCTTCCTACTTCCCATATTTTCTACTTATTTCCCCTACTTTGCCTCTCCTAACTTCTCCTAGTCCTCCCTTCATTTTCTCACATTCCCTCCCCCCCATTTTCCCTTCCTTTTTTCACTCGCTACTCCAAGAATTTTTTATCGTTAAAGAATATTCGTGGAAAAAAGTAGTACCTCGACAAATTTTTAATTTTGTCGAACAATGACAAAAATAGAATATTAAAACAAAATACATAAAATTGTTTAAACCATTTAAATTCTTTCAACCCTTTTCGAGTATTCTTAGAAACAAAAATAGTACTTAAAAATTCAAATCTATCCAAAATTTGGTAAAATCAAATGTTTCTCCTGCTTTTTTAAATTAAACTAATTATTTGAACAAACAAGTATTATTTAAATAATTTTAAAATTATTTTAATATTTTAATTTATTATTATAATTGATTACCGCTCTTATAATGGGCCTAGAAGATATGTTAATTTCGCGAATTGTCTGATTAAAAAAAGAATTAAAATTTGCTAAACAATAAAAAATTACTTAAACATGCAATATTACGTTAATTATAAATTTTCTCAGAACTGTATTTTACTTGATTTGATTATTTACATTTTCGCACGAAATATGAAAAAAGTGATATTTTTAATAAACAATTTTGTATGCTTTGATAACAGTTCAGATAAATTTTATATCGTCTTAAAGTCAATGCATGATGATTCAAAGAATACAAAAAATTTTATTATTAATCAATTTAATCGTTATAAAAAAATTGGCCAATTTTAGTTAGCAATAACCATTGTTATAAAGAAATTCAAAATTTTCGCACTTTTTCGTTGAAAATTTTTTTTTTTGCACGGAAAGTGTTTTAAATTATTTGAAGAATTACTGCTAGCCATAAATATTTAAAAACTTGATTATAATGCTTAATTTTGTAAATAATTTTTGTCTCCAATTTTGAAATTTGAGGTTTTTTCAAATTTTAATTTCCTTTAATTAACGGGATTGTATATTCCTAAAAGTAATATATCTTTGATAATATTTAGTAAAATATCACAAAATTTATTTGACTACTATTCGTACAATAAGGTAAAACAGTTTGCATGCAAAAAATATTTTTTTTACCCGAAAGTGCCAACATTTCGAATTCTTTTATCTACTTGGGTCATAAATTGACATGTTTGTATTTTACCAAATCTTATTTTATAAATACTTGCTGCAACTCGGATGATTATGGAAAATCTAAATTTGAAAAATCTCAAATATAAATAGTTTTGCGAAATATCTGTTCATAACAATAGTTGTTAACTTTATACTTATTATTGTTATTTATAGTAAAAATTTGGCAAATAAACAAATAGAGAAGACAAAAAATCGGACCAAACTTGCTCGAGGCTTTATCGGACGAAAAAATGAATTTCCTCCCATAGTGCGATGTAATATATAAATATATATAGGTACTATTTATTATTTTATTTATATTTTTGGAAAGCTCACTGACACATTTGTACAGAATTCAATGAAACCAAAGTGATTGACCTTTAAGTATGGACGTAATTTTTATTTTTGCACTAACATGGACCTGAGATCTCAAAGACCGCACTGTGCGGTCTGAGAGACCGCACGGCCACACTTTCACAATAATTTGTCACTTTTGGCTCAAATGATGGCTGATCGGGACTTTTATTAAATTTTAAATACTTTAAATACATTTTAAATATCTTGAAACAAATTGAAACAGGAATATAAAATGGTAACGCTACTGTGGACGTGCGGTCTCGCGAATTACATGCAGGGCCATACGTTTTTTTTAAGAAGATATAATCCACATGTAATCCACATATAAGAACCGTGCGGTCTGTGAGACCGCACGGCCATACTTAAAGGTCAACATTAAAACAGAAGGTAGTAGAAATTAGAAATAAAAAGCTAGTCAATATTTTCAACTTTTACATCGAAAGGCTGAAAGAGGATAACTTCCTACATCAAACATATCCGCATTAGTAAATTATTTAATTATTATTATTGAATTATTATTATTATTATAAAAATAACTAATCTGGTTTCTTATTAGGGGTTGTTGTCTCGAGTATTTACAATTGTTTAGCATGATTCGATATATACTGTTGACAATAAAACATCATCACTTACACTCGCGAAGGTGAAGGATTTATTTTCGTAGGCTTGCACCTTTACCCTGCTCTTTTACTTACATAACAAGTATTTAATTCTGTTTTTTTTTGTCTCTGGTCTCTTCACTGAGGAAGATCAATGTTTTTCAAAAGAACAATTTAATGGGGTAGTTGCATGAATTTTAGATAAAATATTTCCTAAACAATAAATAAAATCCGGGTGGCCGCAGAAATTTTGAAAAAATGGAACAATCAGGAAAAAGATCCCTTAATTCACTTTTTTTAAAAATGATTTAAGGGATTTTAAAAGATTCCTAAGACTTTTAAAAAGTTTTAATAATTTGAAGGGATTTTAAAAATGTAAGAGTACTTTTTTTAATTCCAAGGAATTTTAAAGAGCTTTACATTTTTTCTAGTAATTTCAAAGGACTTTAAGTATTTTACGTAATTTTAAAAGATTCTAAGGTATTTTTGATAATATTTAAGAATTATTAAGAATTATTAAGAAGAATAAAAAAAGGGATTTCAAAGGATTTTTAAAAATTTTAGAGTATTTTTTTAGGGTAATTTAAAAAATTTCAAGTAAATTTTAAGAAATTGAGATATTTTCAAAGGAGTTCTAAAAGAATTTAAAAGATTTCAAACATTTTAGGCAATTTTAGAAGATTCCAAGACGTTTTAAGAGATTTCGATTTTTTAAATAACTGCCAAGAATTTGAATGATTTTAAGGGATGTAAGAAAATTTTTATTGTATTTTTCAAAAATTACTAGAATTTGAAAAGCTGTGGAATGATTTTATTACATCTGTAAAGCTTTATGATATTTTAAAAAATCCCAGAGGATTTTATAAAATTTCTGAGGATTTCAGTGTTTTGATTTGATTTTAAAAGCTCTCAAGGTATTTTAATAAATTTTCTAGACTTTCAGGAAATATAAAATTTTATGTGATTTCACGTGTTTTCATATTATTTTAATGGATTTCAAAGAGTTAGATAATTAATTATTTAAAGATATATAAAAGTAATTTAAAAGTTTTGAGGCATTTAAAAAAAATTCCGGAAAATTTAAAAGTTTTAAAAAATTGCAATGGGTTTCAAATGATTTATAGGGCTTAATAAATCTTAGGGTATTTTTAATAGATTTCTATAATTAAACTAATGCCAAATAATTCTAAAGACTTTAGGGTATTTTTAAAATTCTCAATGATTTTCAAGAGCTTCACAAAAGTCAAAGGTATTTTAAAAAATTTCCAAAGAATTTAAATTCCTTTTTAATTCTATTTAATATTTTAGGATTTTAAAATATTCCGAGGGATTTTATAAGATTTTCGAGGATTCTACTGATTTCAAGGAATATTAAAAGGTTGGAGAAATTTTTAATTTATTTCAATCATTTTAAGAAATTTCAAATAATTATAAAAATATTTTTTCAATTCCAATAATTGAAAAAAATTTAGGGTATTTTGAAAAATTCCCAGTAATTTTCAAGAGCTTTCAAAATGTTCAAGGAATTTCCAGGGAATTTTTAAGTGGTTTTAAAATATTTTCAGGTATTTTAAAAGATCCCAGAGGATTTTATAATATTTCTGAGGATTTCAGAGTTTTGATTTGATTTTAAAAGCTCTCAAGGTCTTTTAATAAATTTTCTAGAATTTCAGGAAATATAAAATTTTATGTGATTTCACGTGTTTTCATATTATTTTAATGGATTTCAAAGAATTTAGATACTTAATTATTTAAAGGTATTTAAAAGCAATTCAAAAATTTTTGGGCATTTAAAGAAAATTCCGGAAAATTTAAAAGTTTTAAAATATTGCAATGGGTTTCAAATGATTTACAGGGCTTAATAAATCTTTGGGTATTTTTAATAGATTTCTATAATTAACCTAATGTCAAAAAAAATTCTTAAGACTTTTGGGTACTTTAAAAATTCTCAATAATTTTCAAGAGCTTCAAAAAAGTTAAAGGTGTTTCCAAAAATGTCCAAAGAATTTAAAAGATTTAAGAAATTTTTAATTGATTTTAATCTTTTTAAGAAATTTCAAAGAATTATAAAAATATTTTTTCAATTCCTATAAATGAAAAAAATTTAGGGTATTTTGAAAAATTCCCAGTATTTTTTAAGAGCTTTCAAAAGGTTTAAGAGATTTCCAATGAGTTTTTAAGAGCTAAAAAAATAAAAAGTTACTAAGGTTTTAAAATATTTTAGGGTATTTTAAAAAATTCCAATGCACTTTCAAAATATTTTTAAATTTTCAAGAGATTTACAAGGATCTGAAAAACTTTAAGGGTTGTAAACATATTTTCATGGGATTTGAAAGAACCTACTAGAATTTTGGAATTTTTGAATTATTTTAAAGGATTTTAAAAGCTCTCAAGGTGTCTTAACAAATTTTCCAGGATTTCAGAAAATGTCATCAGATTTCATATATTTTGACAGGATTTCATAAAATTTTAATATCCTTTAAAAGAATTTATTTGTAATAATTGAGGGAGTTCGTAGGGCTTCAAAGAATTAAAAATATTTCAAGTTATTTTCAAAGATTTCAAGGAATTTTAAGTAGATTCCAATAATTTAAAGGGATTTCAAAAGAGTTTATTGTATTTTTAGAACATGATTTGAAATATTTTAGGGTGTTTTAAAAGATTTCAATGCATTTTTAAAGGATTAATAAATTGTCATTGTATTTCCAAGGACAAATTTTAAACAAATTTTTAAAATTTTATAAATCTTAAGGACAGTGTTTTTAAACATTCCAAGGATTTCAGTTAAATTTTCAAAATTGACTTCAATCATTTAAAGGGATTTCAACGAATTTTAAAGACGTTTTCTTAATTCCAAGGGAATTTTCAAGAAATTTAAAAAGTTTTAAGGGATTTCAAAAGATTTCCAAGGATTTAAAGATTTGAGGAAATTTGAAATAATTAATTCCAGTTAATTTTAAATTTATATCAATACTTTAAAGGGATTTCACAAAATTTTAAAGATTTCAAGTTTTTTTTAATTCTAATGGATTTCAAAAGATTTTGGTATTTTAATAAATTATGCATCAGTAGGGTTTCAAAGATGTACAGAAATTTTTAAATATGGTGAAAAATTCATTTTAATTTATTTTCAAGGAACTTCATGGATTTTTTTTAAATTTTTCCAGTTCGTCCTGAATTTATTAAATTTTGATCATTTTTAATTCTTAGGCATTTTATCAAATTATTTTGAATAGCATACCTTAAATTATTCTACACTCATTTTAAACTTCCTGAGTTCAATTAATTTTTTTTTTAATTATTATTAATTCACTGGATTTTTTTAACTTACTGTAAAATTTGATCAATTTAATCAAATTTTTATCATTTCTCAATTTCTCCAAATTCACTCGCCATTGAATTTTTTAAAAATTTTCCAATTTATTTGAATTTTTTCAAATTAAAAGAATTAGTCACTTTTAGACGCCACAGCTACCACATTTACATTAAAAATGCATAAATTTAACTTAAAACCTATTTTTATTTTATTCATAAACAATTTTATCTTAAAAATTTGTTTAGAGAAAATTTAAAATTAGTCAGGGAAAAATCAGGGAATTATGAAAATGAAGTTCTGCGGCCATCCTGATAAAATTCTAAAAATTCTAACACATGTAAACGAAATGTTTAATACCTACTTCATTTTTTAAAAGAGAAAAAATATTAAATAAAATTATGGAAATCACGCCAAATTTCTAAAAACTTTTCCAGCCAATCCTGGTTGGCTTGCTTGGAATTCTGATTACTTAGGTATTTCAAGTTGTGACGTCTGCTGCCAAGATGTCTGCACTCTGAGGGCCCATGGGTTGAACAATTATTTAATAACTTGGAAAAAAATTATTTTTCATAACAAATGTATTTGGATATTATTTTTTATTTTTCAGAATTAATATCCGAATAAAAATAATTTTTTCCATGATATTATTAAAATAAATTTCGTCACATGCAATTGGTCTTATTAGTTGGCCCTCAGCGGGCAGACATTTTGGAAATCGCCTAACCTCAAATACCTAATGTTTCACCCAATCAGCAGTGCCTCATTTTCCCGCGAAAAATTCAAACAGGGCACATTTTAGATTAAAAAAGAAGAGTATTTGCACTTTTTTAGAAATATTTCCTCAAATAATTAAATTCAGTTTTTAGTGTTCTTTCAGTTTGCGAAAGAAAAAAAAATATTTAAAAATATGCAATTAGCCCATTGTATTGTAGTTTTTTTTTTGGTTGAAAACCCGTTTTGCTCGTATGATTAACGAAAAAAAAGAAAAAAGAAAAAAACGATTACTGGTGACTTGATGAATTGATTAGGGCGCAGGTATGATGGCCATGAGGGCCAGCCTAGCTAACACACTGCTGGGCCTGAAGAAGGCCGGAAGTACAAGTTGTTTGGCCCCTCCGTCTGCTGGTTCTGGTTTGGCATCCAGAAGCCTTCCCCAAAGTCCCTGCGCATCCCGCAAGGTAGAATTCGATGGTACACGTTTGCTTCAGCCGAAGAGAAAGCAGCCAAGATTTTCCGCAAAATGAATCAAACAGGGACCTGAAAACTCATTTTCCATCTCTGAATTATTTTTATTGTACATACACTTACTTTTTTCCCCTTTGCTAGACACCAACTCTGTGCAAACCAAGTCCATGAACAAGTCAAAATCCAAAAATCAAAAAAAAATCAACCAAACTACCCCTATACTTATTAAATTATTGACAATCAATTTTCAATATCTTGGCGTGTTTCTCTTTCTTCCTTTTCGCTTTTTTCG
This sequence comes from Druon quercuslanigerum, assembly GCA_010014905.2. NCBI lineage: Eukaryota > Metazoa > Arthropoda > Insecta > Hymenoptera > Cynipidae > Druon > Druon quercuslanigerum. Next base: position 12,223 of record JAAAKG020132782.1, read on the forward strand.
CCCATCGAGCATGCAATCAGCTTACTAACTTTAATAATAATTTTTTATTGTGTATTTTAAGACAGTTTTGTTATTGTGTACTAATTTGGCTGCCTGCAAACTTTAAGGTAGAATTCTTTATTTGGTTTTGAGGAATCGTCCACATATTACGTGACGCTATTTTTAGTATTTTGTAAAAAATAAATTATTTTTTAGTTGAATATTCATCATTTTAGTTGGCAAATTCACCATTTTGGTTGAGGATTGAACTATTTTACAAAAAGTTCCTTTTCTTTTTAAATCACATATACTTTTATTCGATAAAAAAAATTAATATTCCAGTTTTGATTGAAAATTTATTTTTTAAGTTAAAAATTGATCTTTTCTGCTTGAAAATGTATGCATTTTGTTAAAAATTCGTCCTTTTCGGTACAAAATGAATCTTTTCAGTTACAATTTATTCATTTTAAGTAAATTTAACTGTTTTTTATTTAAAAACAAAATATTTTGTTGTTGCAATTTTAACTATTAGATGTTTCGGTGAGAAGTAATTTTTTTTGTAAAAAATCAACTATGTTATCTTAAGAACTACTTTCTAAAAAACAAACATCTTTTCGGTTGGAAAATCATCATTTTAGGCGAAAATTAATCTATTTTATCGTAAATTAACTTTTTTGTGGAAAATTCATATTTTCGGGTTGAAAATTCAACTGTTTTATAAAAAAATCTTTTTTTTTGACTTGAAAATTTAACAATTCGGTAGAAAAATAAACAATTTGGTTGAAAATGAACTGTATTTTTTATTATCATTTTTTATTGAAATAATAACTACATTGATAGAAAATTAAATTATTTAACTATTCTGTTGCAGGTTCGTTTGTTTTGGTTAAAAATTAATTTTTTAATTTAAAAATATAGCTACTGGCATGTTTGGTTGAATATTTCGCTAAAAATCCCTTTTCTTGGTTGTGAATTTATTTTCTTATCTGAAAATATAAATATTCTATTTTTATTTGAGAATTTTTTATTCTAAATTAAAAATTGATATTTTCTGATTAAAAATTTATGTATTTGTTTTTAAAGTGAATCTTTTTTGTTGAAAATTATTCTGTTTTGGTTGCGAATTCATCTTTGTTGGGTAATTTGTACTATTTTTATGAAAAGTTAAAATTTGTTGTTAAAATATTAACTTTTACATGTTTCGTTAATAATTTTTTTTTTTTTGAAAAATTAACTACTTGGTTTACAGTTGAACTACTTTGTGAAAAATAAATTTTGTTATCGTAAGTGAATCTTTTGTTTAAAATTTTACTTTTTTTTGAAAATTCGTCTTTCTGGCTAGAAATTTCAACTATTTATTTATTTTTTAAATAATTTTTTAATCTGATAATTTACTTATTCTATTTTTAATCGAAAAATTTTTACTTGCAAGTTTAAAATTTAACTATTTGGTACAAAATTATCTTATTTTTTTGGAAATTGATTTAATTAGGTAGAAAATTAATTGTTTTTGTTGAAAATTATTTTTTTTCTAACTGAAAATTTAACGATTTCACTTTGGTTTAAAATTCAACAATTTCGTTCCAAATTCATCTTTCTTGATTGAAAATTAACTTTTTGGGGAATTTTTTTTTGTCAGTTTAAAACTCAACTGTTTTCTGAAAAATTCGACTTTTGAATTCAAGTGGTTGATAATTCTTTTTTTTTTAAATTAGTTTTTTAACTAAAAATTTAACTATTTTATTTTTTGTGCAAAATTCCTGTATTTTGTTAAAAATTCTTTTTTCGACAGGAAATTAATCTTCTTGTTTAAAAATTTATCTTTGCAGTTCTAAAATTCAGCTATTCGATAGAAAAATTAAATATATATTTGAAAGTTTAGTTATTTTGTTGAAAATTCGTCTTTCGCATTAAAAATTTATCTTTTATGGTAGAAAAGTCATCTTTCTTTTCTGCAAAAAAATTTTTTTTTGTCGAATATTCAATCTTTCATGTTAAAAATTCAACTATCTTCTAAAAAACTCATCTTTCTGTCTAGAAAATACAACTATTCAGTAAAAAAGAAAATTATTTATTTAAAAATTTAAGTATTTTTTAGGAAAATAGTTCTTTTTTAAATTAATTTTTTAATCTGAAAATTTACTTATTCTATTTATAAAGAAAATTTTTCACTTGCAAGTTTAAAATTTAACTATT
>JAAAKG020132783.1:0-14396 GCA_010014905.2 Druon quercuslanigerum
CCATTCATGTCTCCTAGCAGAATTATTCTTTCACCATGATCGCAAATATTCATCGTATCATTCAAAGTGTCCCAGAAAGCGTCTTTTACTTCTCTGGGATCACTATCAAATGGCGCGTAACATGCTATGATAAATAATTTCAGAATGAGACCTACTCCTTGCCTACGATGTGTTTCACTATCTTCTCCTGACCATATTTCAAATCCGCTTATTGATAAATAATGATCAGATACTGCACTCCACTTGAAAAACTTGTCTTAGAAAAGGACGTACAAAAGTTCGTAGATGAAAAATTGATTGAATTGAGCCAGTTTGAAATAAGTTTAGAGCATTTAAAAGAGCATTTAAAAGAATTAGATGAAATGCCTACAAATTTGAGGGCAGTGTAAAAGACTTCAAAATTAATTATCCAAAAACTTTCTAAAAATCCATTGAATTGAGTACAATTGAGTGAATTGACTGAACTTCATAAGAATTCAATGTGAATTCCAAAAACTAATTTCAAAACTCTTTAAATCTTTGAACCCCTACAAAATCCCGCACCTTTTATGCATAAATTCTTGGTAATCCACTAAAATATTATAAAATCCCGTGAATAATATATTTCCTGAATTCCTGGAAAATGTATTAAAAAATATATTGAGAGCTTAAAAATCTCTTCAAATCATTGAAAACCTCGGAAATCTTGTATGATCCCATGAAGCCTTCTAAAATATCTTAAAACCTTATACATCCTGTAAAATCATAAAATATTTCAAAAGCTTTGAAATCCGCTCAAAATAGTTCAATTATTAAAAAATTCTTTGGAGTCTTTTAAAATTCCCTCAAATATTTTAAATCAAAATTTCTTGAAGATACCTTAGAAATTTAAAAAATGTCCCAAAATCTTAAAAATCCCTTCAAATTTCATATTGAAATCTAATGAAAATTCTAAGAATCTTTAAAAATACCAAAGGACGTACCAACGTGCGTCATTTTGTACCCCAACTTAGGACGTTCTTTATACGTACTTTTGTACGTGCAATTCTTCAAGTAGATAACGAGCAACGAAAATAAAATATTCTTTTTATAAAAACTTGCGCATAAATTTCTCGAAACTCTGATGCCTTGTCCATCTTCTCCAACTGGCAACCCTTCAAGAATTTCCTGATCGCCAGTTTCTCTCCTTCCTGTGTCTTCGCAGTTTCTGCAGATTTTCCGTGGATGATCCTGGATTGGCGAAATGGCTGCTTTATCTAGAGTTTTGAAATTTATCAAAGATTTAAAAATTTTCCTAAAATTGTCCAAATTTATCAAAATTTCCAAAATTTAAAAAAATTTTGATAAATTTATAACATGTTCAAAATTTTGATAAATTTATAAAGTTTTCATAATTTCGATAAATTTCTAAAGTTTTCAAACTTTTCATAAATTTCTACAATTTTCAAAATTGGGTAAATTTCCAAAAAATTAAAACTTTTCGAATACGGGTTGAATGCGGGTTGGCAGGCTGAATGCGGGTCTGCGGGTCTGCGGGCCAACCCGCAAAACCGACCTGACCCGCGCGGTTTATTTTTTTGCACACCCCTACATATAATAGAGATTTATTTTCACTTTGGTCGGAAATTTAACCTTTATAAATATAAAAAGTCAATAATATATTATTAATATTGTTTCCTCAAGATTTTTGACAACTATTTGTTTTTATCATGCCCTCATCCTAGCTGACCGCGTGAACGGAAAGGATACTCTACAGAGTATCCTCATAATATCCATATAGTATCCATACAGTATTCCTTCCGTATAATGTAACAAAACTAAAAAAAACAGGTGAAATTCGAATTCTACTTTAAAATTCCCATCAGAAGGTCACGGAGTATTCGCAATAGTTTTTTTTTTGCAAATGTTAAAACTTAAAAAAATATAAGTCATATAACGGCTGTTGACTACTACTTACAGATTATGCGTCTCAAGTGTTGCAGTCAACAGGCGTTATAGGGCTTACATTTGTTGAAACTTTTTATCTTGCTTTTTTTGAGTTTTAGTTGCATGATACGGAAGGGGTAATATGTGGATACCATAAGGATACTCTGTAGAGTATCCTTTCCGTTCACGCGGTCCGCTAGGGCACATGTGCGTTATGCATGCGTCGTATTTTTCTCACATTTTGTGAAGGCATACGTGATGTCGAAATGCGAGTTAAAACTGTCGCAGCTACGTGCCCATCATACCATGAGGGCGAAATGGACACTCCCTCGCACGCACGGCATGAGAATCACACATTGCGGGTGATGTGCGTATGTCAAAAATTTATTTTTTGTTTTGTTTTAAGATTTATCATTTTAGTTGAAAATTCTTTTTTTTTTTGTAGAAAATTCAATATTTTCAGTGTATTTTGGTTGACTACCCAACTATTGTGTCGAAAATTTATAGTTTTTGGTTGAGTTTATATGCATCTTCTTTACATCTACTGCAATGCTATTAATTTATTTTAATAAAGCCTCCAATTTTTAGATAAGAATTGATTTTTCAATGAAAATGTTTATTATTTAGTTTAAAATTCGATTATTTTTTTGAAAATTCAACAATTTTCTAACAAGTTCTTGGATGAAAATTGAACTTTTTTGTTGAAAATTCGTAAAAAGACCTCTTAAGAATCTGTAGGCATTTGTCAAGTCGCTCAATCGCAAAGCCTTCTGCAATCTTATACATTTTACCAAATTATTGTTGAATTCAAACCTTTTTTCAATACATAGTTATTGAAAATATCAAAGGAAATAACGTGAGACGAGTGACCCATACTTGTGGAATGTATAAACAATCAATTTGTGCACTTCTTGTTGGTAAATATCAAAGGAGAACCTTTAAGGAATTCATAATTAAAAATACCAAATAAACTATTTATGATTGCTGACACGTAATTATGAAATGTCTAAGCAATCCATTTGTTTATAGAAATAAATCCTCGTAATCATATGTCACTCAACGTTTTCTTAAAAGTCTAATAAGTTATGAGCTACATAGTTGAAATGCCTCCCCCTAATCGCATGTCAATCAACGTGTTCTCATTAATATCAACAAAAAGTAGATATGATTTCATCTCTTATGCGCTTGTGCATATGGTGTCGACGCGTATGATGTAAAAATGAGTATCAGGGTGACCTTTATTGAGTAATTAATATTACTTATGGTATTTCCGAGAAGCTTCAATGTTTATAGAAATAAATCCCACGCATTCGTATGTCCGTCAACGTCTTCTTAAAAGCCTAATAAGTTATGACCTACATAGCTGAAATTCCTGCTTCCAACCATATATCCGTCAACACGTTCTCCTTATTATCAACAAGTAGATCTAGTTTAATCTCTAATACATATGGTGTCGGCGCGTATGGTGCGAAATGAGTCTTTCAAGGTGACAAGGTGACAAATGTTTAATGGTATATCATAGAGGCTTCGAATGCGCTGACCCTCACTTGATATTGTGACCTCAGATATAATTTCCTGTTCCAAATTTTTGGGTGCAAAATTTCCATTCCGGGATTCAATTATTGATTTTGAATATCGATAATGAGAATCAGATACAACACTGTGATTCGTACGTCAAAACAGGGAGCGAAATCCATCTCACAGCCTTCTGCGCTCTAGCCGCAAGTTTGTTAATCGTACGGAAAAACTTGATCCAGAACGCTCCCTACCCTACTACTAATTTATGTCACCTAATTTTAAGAAACAAAATTTTAATCTTTATTTAATTTAATATTTTGAAAAAATTGTTCAGTTAATAATTAATTAATTAATTATTTCACAATATGAGAAGCATTTGGTTATAACTTTCACTGAAGCATTCAAATATTATTTGCTAAATATCTGTTTTCAAATTTGAGCTTTCATTTCTAAAAATTGGATTTATTAATAACATTTTAAACTAATTCCAGAAATTATAAGTTTTAATTGAATAAATTAACAGTTAATCAGTTGAAAACCTAATAAGCATTAAACAAACATTTTCATTGAATCATTCTAATAATTTTTAAATTATATTTTCTAGAAATCTATAGAAACTATAAAATTTAATAGAGGCATTCGAAAGAGTAAGTAAACTTTTTTTGTAAAATTGATACCTAATTTTGAATTACATTATCTAAAAGTAAATAATCAATGCATGTTACTTAATTTAAAACATCTTTTATATATTTAAAAAGTTTTTAATTTCTGAATATCTGTATTTCTTTTGAAATAATTCCAGAAAATTGAATTTTTAACAGAACGACTTAATAAATATTCAATCATTTCAAAACAAAAAGCATTACACAATTATTTTAATCGAAAATTCTTAGAATTTAAACCGTTAAAACATAATGATCATTGAAACATTTAAATCATTTTCACTTTTAATATTTTTTAAATTTGAACTTGTCTTTGTTTAACTTTAATTAATTGTAAGCTTTTAATTAATTATAGAAAATATACATTTTAGCAGAATTTATTAATAATTATTTAACTCGTAAAGAACATAAAAATCATTTTTTTGCAATAAAAATCATAGTTTCGTAATTACTTAAATAATTTTGACTTGTTTAAATAATTTTGTCTCCTTGTAAAGCGTGAAAAATTATTATTTTCTTCATTTAATGACAAATTTAGCAAAATAGAAATGTATGGAAAGTACTTTGCGGTGCCTGAAATTTGTAAGAGAAATCGAATACGTCACGAAATACAAGAGAAGAATGACGCAAACTACTTTGCGACTCTTTTGTCTGGCAAAAGCGGTCGAGCAGGCTTCTTGGTACCAAATCAAAAATTGGCATATGCTGTACGTAAAGTCTCAAGTTGAAAATATGTCGAGTCGAGCAAAGATGTCCAAGCGAAGAAAGCCGCAAGCGACATCGGTTAAACTCATCAAATAGCCGGTCGTTCGGAATAGTTCGGAGACGCAGCACAACGTGGTCTCCAGTGGTCACCGGCTTCGACTTGACGAAAGTGAAATTAAATTTGGAAATTGATTAGATTTATGGAACTATAACTATATTTTTTCTTTGTTTCACCAGCGAGTATTGAGCTTGCTTTTAATTAACAGAAAATTATCTGTTAATACATAAAATGCGTATTTACAGTCAATTCATGTATGCTGAAAATTAGTTATAAAATTAAGAGCGGATTTAAAGAAGTTTCAGCCCCCTCACCATTTCTGAAAAGAATTTTTTTCGCAATCAATTTAAAGGTTATTTTTAATGGCGCATTACATTTTGTTAACGCTACAAAAAAAACGTTATATTTCAAGCGTGTCTAGACGTGTCGATTATAACTTAGAACCTTCTAGGACATCGTGACAAAAAGGCCATTTAAAGGGGTAAGGATTTCTAGTTAACGGAATAATGGACAGCCATTTTTGATGTGACAGTGACAAGATGACTTCCACATGTTTATATTGTTCCAGAACTTATTGAAGACTTGAAAATTTAAAAAGACATGAGAAATACTCTTGCTGGGCTAAGAATCATAAGCAGGATGAAAGACTTTCACCAAATTTCGAAAGTAACTGGAATTGTATGGCCAATGCAAGAATCTAACAGGTTGATTGATAAGGAGAGGAAAGCAATTTATCGAAAGTAGAATATTTTCAAACCTGACGAGAAACAAGCTATTCAGGAAGCTTGGAAACTGCAATTCTCTCTACTGAAGAATCCATCTTGCATTGCTTAAAAATTTAAAGATAAAGTGGAACCGTTTCTGAAACGTAGAGCCAGAAGAAGAATTTGGCTAAGATGACAGTTTTTCATGCGTAATAATAAAAAATGATGCTAACGATGAGGATGGTAAAGATCATGGTAGTGCCGGTAATATTGAGAGTTATGATGATACTGATGAGGAGGAAGATGATGCTGAAAGTGACCTTTCTGCTGAATATAAATTAAAAGCAAAAACAGGAGCCAAAACTTGAGATTACAGGGAAGCCACAATAAGTTTGTAAATCAATTGCGCTTTTTTTACAAGATCAATTAGCTGGAAACGTTATTAATGTATACGAAATTATTACAATTGTTGATGAATTGCGAGAGGTTGGTATCAATAAATAATTTTTTAGTTCAGAAACTAGTTAAATGTAAATAAATTAACATTTTGAAATTATTTTTTCAAGATTCCCTCTCATTAATATTTTTTTAAACATTGATGAAGTGGAACCAACGCTGTACATTGTACAAAGTATGCAATAAGTTTTGTTTTAATATTCCATATATCATTTATACGTTAGTTATAATTTAACAGGTTAAATAAATTTAATTTTCAAAGTTTATGTGTATTTATTCATTACCCTCATTTAAATTCATAGTATGTTTTTAGGAAACCAGCTCATAAAACATCTAACAGAACATTTAGTGTATGTCCTCATTGTATCAGAGAGAAATAGAGAGTCACAATGCATTAAAAATGTTAGTTGATAGTAAATTGGCGCCCCCAACTCCCACCATACCTGTGAGGGCCATTTGACTCATGCTTTGAACCATGTTGGTATGGTACAAGGGAGTTCTTGCTTATATGCTTATGGCTTTTTCTGCAGTTGAGAACAGTAGAAGTATGCAGATCAATCAATAAATTATTGAAATATAAAGTTGATTGATTTAAAAGACAATATAAAAGCTATTCGAATTCCTGGGTGATTGCTTCACAGTTTGATGTCGTTGGTATGATGTTATGATACGCCGGTTATTTTACTTCTGTTGAAGGAAAAGTAGATAAGACCTACTTCTTCATACCTGTTAAGTATACAAATTGTGGAGCCTGAAAAATCAGTTTAGCGGCGCTGAAGTTTACAAACGCAAATGTCCAGAATTTGAAACTTAAAATTTAATTTGCATATGCTATAAATTTAATTAGTAGACTCAACTGAATATAAAAGAAAACTTATATAACATAATTATGAGCCATTATTCCTGAACTGCCCCAACTTTAAAAGTCATGTCTTCCGATTTCCTTTAAATTTTCAGAGTTTGTTTGCCTACATGAAAGTAGTATACCCAGTGAAATTTGCATCCCTCGGGCAAAGCGGGTATTTTTAAATGGTCATAACTTCCTTTCTACAAATGAAAATTGAATTTGCTATGAGTGATTCCCTAATGGTTTTTTCATGCTATTAAATTCTGTTGTCTATTGTTTTTAATTTTTATAAACAAATTGCTATGTAAAATGATTATTAAACATTTTCTACTCTTCGGGCAGTTTTTTTAAAAGTATTTTTTAACGAAACCTTGACTTTTTTTCGATAAAAATGTTATTTGGCATATTGGGACTGAAAATGGTTATGTAGTTATGCGAAGATATCCGAGCGAAACCCTTCCTTGCGCGCTCGGACAGGTTGGCCAGCCCTACCGGGGACTTGGTAGTATGCATGATTCTCCAGCGAAGCTGCACTACATTCATCATAATTTATTTAGTTCGCCTTTCGTGCTTTTCGAGGCTTTTTGACTGTCTTCGGAAAAAGATCATGTTCTGTTGCGAATGAAGTTTTTTTCAGTTGTAATTGTCCCTTCTCATTTGGAATAAGTTCGTGGTATTTTAGAGTGCCGGGAATTGTAATTGCTTCAGTGAATCTAGTTTCTAGTTTTTTGGTCATCTCCATGTGATCTTCCTTCGAACTAAAAATAATTACTGTTTCATTGAAACGATTCTTAGTTTATTTAAATAACTCCATCGCAGTTATGATTGGACTTGGTGCTGAGCGTTGCAAGCTAGCTTTTGCCGCAAGTCTTTTCAAATTTTCACCAACCCCGTCACCTGAACCATTTCCTTGTGCAGTTGCCTGGAAATGTGTTTCTGCAGAAATTCCAAAATCTTGTTTGTGTTTTGAAAGATTTATGAAGGCATATTTATTTTTAAAATGCTGCGCAGCTCCGTCTGTCACATAATACATTCTGTTAACAATGCTGAATTTCTTCTTAAGGTACTCGTTTATGAGCTTTTGAAATGCGTACCCAGCAACAGTGTCATGGTTTAAACAATCAAAAATGATTGCCGTGCTAAAATTCTTCAGTTCGTTTTCATATTTGTAATAAATAACTACTGTAAATATAGGTTCAAAGTGCTTATATCAGTTTGCTGCCAAACTTGATATGTCACTGTGTCGAAACTATTCACATTCAACAGGTCAGTCAGGTACTTTTTAAAAATTTCAATTTCAGGACAAGATTCGCATTCGTTAAAATTACAAGCGTTTAATATCAATCGTATTCAACATTGACTTTACGTGCTCATGATAAACGCATACACAAACATTGTGAGTTCCACTTGTTTCAGCTGAAACACAGTGTTTTGGTCTTAGTTGTGCGAATTTCGAAAATCCAATCTTCACATTTTCATGTAGTGCTACAAATCTGGCATATAATTCTGAAGGATGGCACAGAATCAGTCTCTTCAGTACTTGCTCACGAGGACCGTCTAGTTTTTTGACAGATATGAAATCTTTCTTACCTGGCATCTGTCGACTATTCTCGTCACCTCCGTACAAGCTTATTACCAAATTTTCAGTTTCTTCTTCCAATTTTTGTCCTCGCTTGTATTCCGGAAAAGTCAAAACTTCACTTTTGGCAACTAACTCTTTCGCTTTTCTGGCTTCACGTTCAGATGCATTGAATTCTCGCATGATTTGTCTGAGAATCCAAGACGTAGGCACAAGGTTGAGTAGACTAATTTTTTCTGAATATGTATTGCCCTTCTGCTGTAATTTTCTTTTATTTGATGCAGGACTTCGAGACCCGCTAAGTAATTTTCATCATTGCCTCGTTCTTTTTCACTTCTCATTGGCCAGCAAAAATCTGTGTCCTCGTTTATCTCTTTCTCCACATTAATACCAGGCTCTTCTAAAACTCTGAATGCCTGTACATTGAGAGTTCTACATTCTTTATAACAAGCACCACATATTTTACTGCCTTTCGCCAAATCAGGAAACACTATTTGCTAATTTTCCGTTAGAAGCCGTTAGAAGCCTTAGCCTTATTCCTCTTACATGTATCTCCTTACAGAAAACATTTGCACACCTGCTGCGAAAACTTTGCATCGAATATATGGTCAGCGTTAGATGACCATTGAAGGTCTTTAGGGATCTCAATTGAATGAAACAACGTCGGTTGATGCATAGGCTAGACTGGCCGACCTATCCGAGCGCACGAAGAAGAGTTTCGCTCGGATATATTGGCATAACTAGATACCTATTTTAATTCCCAAAATGCCAAACAAAATTTTTATCGGAAAACAGTCAAACTTTTATTTAAAAATACTTTAAAAAATAAAAAACAGCCCGAAGAGTAGAAAATGTTAAATAAACATTTTAAATGGCAATTTGTTTATAAAAATTAAAAACAATAGATTTTACAGAATGAAAGAGCGTGAAAAACCATTAAAAAACCTTTCATACAAAATTCAATTCTCCTTTGTAGAAAAGAAATTATGACAATTTAAAAATACCCGCTTTGCCTGGGGTGCGCAAATTTCACCCCCTGTAGTTCGAGGAGGGATGGTAGTAAAAATCTATAAATTGGTGGGTATACTACTATCATATAGGCAAACAAACTCTGAAAATGTTAAGGCAATCAGAAGACGTGACTTCTAAAGTTGGGGCAGTTCAGGACTAATGCCCTATTTATTAATATGAAGTATTTATTATGTATATTAAAATCTGGTATTATATATAACAGCTGGAAATCTTGGTTTTCCTTAGAACCAACATTTTTAAAATTGTAGTTAAATAAATCCATTTAAAGGGGCAATGATTTCTAGTTAACGGAATAATGGATATATAGTTGATTCAACATTTCTAACTTAGTAAACGCAACTTTTTTCACTAAAACGGTAACCTAGGTTAACAAAGATTAGCATAGAGTGCGCCACCATCAGATACGCTGTTTTTCATATAGTTAAAACCACATTTCTCCTGTTGAATCTTGAATTATTCTAAATAAAGTTAAATAAACTCTTAAAATGGGTGTAGAATAATGAGAAAAGAATAAAGGAGGAGGAGAAGCAGATACTGTAATATTATAAACCTAAAGTGAACTGTTAAAATATTAAAATATGTATCGAGCCTCCTCTTTATTTAAAATAATTAATATGATTCAAGGTTGGGCGGAGTGAAGAAATATAAATGTGTACAATTTAAGAAGTTATATTTATATAACATCAATATCACTTATTGCTTATTTGCTGTTATATTACAGGAAATGTTTAATCAAATCCATCATCTCTTATTCCATTAATTTTTAAAATGATTCCATGTGTATCATATCTGTTTCCAGCTGTTTTTGAGTTTAAAATTAATCGCAATCGATCTACCAATATGTTTGAATCGTCCAACTATTTTAACATTTTGGCTGTTGCTTTTGCTTCTACTTCATAATCAGAGGAGAAGTAACTTTCAGAATCATTGTTCTTATTTTTATCATCATCATCATCGCTCTTTTTTTCTCCTTCTTCAACACCATTATTAAAATCATCTTTACTGCTGTCACTTATGAAGAACTGGTCTCTTCTCGAAATTCTTCTTCTGATACCTTCTGCTTCTTAATATATGGTTTTATTTAATTTTTGCCATTCTATGGAATGCGCACAACTTTCTTCAATGGCGAAGCAATAAATATTTATTTATCAATAAATGGAATTGAGGTCTAGAAGGGGACGGAAGACGCGCAGTGACACAGTGACAGTTGACAAACAAGTAATAAGTTTGTCTTTTGTTTCTTATGAAGTTATATACTTACACGTCAAATGAAAAACAAACGATAAACCAGTGTGAACTTGGCATCACTTCCTTCACTTGGTTCTGTTTTGTTTCTCATGAAGCTATGCATGGAGAATGGACATAAGGAGACCGAAGTCCTGTACATTGACTTTACCAAGTACGAGCATTTATCTTTCGTCTGTACATAACTGCTCAAAATGCTAGAACTTCTCGATCGCGGCGCTAGTGCGAGACGGGTATGGCTGTCCGCCGTGATGGGAAGTGTAAATATAACCTCAGGGCACAAAACAAAAATATAAAATTACCAACTCTTTTGAATAGTTTGTTAAGGCATGTAAAAACTGTTATATTAAAGTGAAAATTAGGTGTCAGTGCTGTCGTGTGTAAGCGTGCAAGATTTAAAACTGGTAGATCATATACTTATTGCAGTTTCGTTTATTGCGATTCGTTTGTGCAATAAATTCTATAAAGTACCTACCTCGTTAATTGCAGCATCACTTGTTTTACACACACTTCAATCCCAGATATTTCGCGATATATAAAATTATTATAATTATACAAGTCTGCTTCTATTTAAATAATAACTTATCCATCTATGTGAATAGCATTCATATTGCAGTGGTAAATTACGTAAAATGTCTACATTGGCGACTGACATTTTTGTCCGTGCCACACTACCTTCATACTTCATACCCGGGAAGTACTGTAAACATTCACATACTACAAAAATGTGCTCATTTTAGTTTACATTACAAAAAAATAAAAAGCAAACGAAAAACCAGTGTGAACTTGGAATCGCTTGGGTCACTTAGTAAAAAACGACATTTTTGTGCACGACTTTATTATTCCAATGATAAACTTTTGTTCATATAATCTATTCAAAAAAATTATAAACAAATATCGGTTAACAAATTTTCTTGAATTAAAATCACTGACAAGATAGTTTGTATAGAATAAGATGAAAAAAGGATTATTTTTTGTCCATAAATGCCAATAATAGACCTTTGTTTAAGAATTCGTTTTTTTTGTAGAAAATTAATTTTCTCGGTCGAAAATTTAACTGTTTTTGATTTAAAGTAAAAGTATTTCTTAGTTTAGATATTAACTATTACATTTTGTTAGGTAAAATTGAACCAACTTGTTAAACATTACTTTTTTTTGTTTAAAATTAATTTTTAACAGAAAATTTAACAGTTGGGTTGAAAATTAATCTTTTGGGTTGCAAATTTATGTATTTTCTTTTACTTTTGTCTCTTTTGTTGAAAAAATAATCTTGTTGGTTAAAAATTTAACTAAAAGGTGAAAATGTAACTGCTTTCTTGAAAATTTGTTTTTTCTTAGTTAAATATGTATATATTTGCGCCGAAAATTCTTTTTTTTGGCTTGGAAATTGTACAATTTGGTAGAAAATTCAACTAATTGGTCATTTTTGGTTTTTTAATTCAACTATTTCGTTAAAAATTGATATAATTTGTGCCAAACTCGTCTATTTTAGTAAAAAAATAATATTTTTTTGTTAAAAAATTTAACTTTTTGGATGAAAATGAATTTGTTTTAGTTATGGATTGAACTCTTATCTTTAAATTCGTCTTTTTAATTCAGTTCACCTTTTTTATTTAAAATGAAAATCTTCCATTGATTAGAAGTTGAACTACTTCGTTTATTCATGAAAAACAGTACGATTTTACCAAATCGTCCTCTACTTCAAATCGTTATACGTAATTTTTGGGTAACCGATAAATTCACAAAAAAAAAAACCTTTTGAACCCTAACTAAGTGAGCTACGTGCATATAACAAAGCAAAAGATATTTAAATAAAACTCACGTGAATTAAAAGAAATTCATTTTCGCACATTTAAAAAAAATTATAACGTAAACACAAGTTCTATTTAAGTGGCATTTTTAACTTCATTGCGAAACCGTTGGATATTTTTTGATTACAAAAAATCAATAGATATTTTTATTTGTAAGAAAGCGTGAAAATTTTTCAGCAATAGCATTTTTCGATTTTTAAAAACCTGGTATTTTTTCAAGGTGCCATCTTTCAAATTAAAACATTTAACATGGATATTTTTAAATTGCAATTGAAACAAATTAAAAGTTGGCTGGCTGCACTTAAAATCTTTTAAAAGACGAAATATCATCTTGGTAGCAAGAAAAATTATAAAAATTTGTTACGCGTTTGAGAAAAAAATATATATTACAAAACAAAAGTTAGACTTTTACTTATATAGTTCAGAATCCGGAGACAACGACAGAGACCTAAACCTTAAATAAAAATTATTTATATAGTGTCAGTAAACAGTAATCACCTGTAAAGAATAAATCCCGATAATAAGTGTTGAATGCAGACAAATTAAGCATTTGTGTTCCTATGAATGGCGATTAGTTAATAGATAATAATATGGTTAATGTGACAGTTGTTAGTTGTTATGTGCATATTTTTGGTCAGTTTTTTTTTATACTAATTGTTAAATAATTCTTAGACTAAATTTTCTATTTTTTCTGTATCAGCATTAAATAATGCTTAATTATTAAAGGGTGATAACAAAAAAACTATACTAATCTCTTATTATTACAGTTAAGTTATAATTACATCTGCTTATAACATAGACAATGTAAAATTCATTTACTATGAAAACGATTAATATTTATAGTGTTTTTTTTTGTAAAAACTATAAAATAATTAATCAATAGAGAATGAAGTAAAATATACATATAAATTTTGAATTCAAAATGTTAAAAAACATCAAGTTTGCTTAATTCTAAGCATCTCTTCAACTTACTTAAATAAAAAATTTATCAGCTTAAAAGTATTAAAAGTTTCTATTTTATATACGTAAGTTTTTGAGTGTTTGATTAAAAACATTTAAATTTTTAATTTAAAAAGTTTAAAATTTAAAATTATTCCATTTTGAGTATTTTAATTTGCAGTTCAGTTTTTACAACTTCAAATGACTAATTTTGTGTCTTCTAGAATTTGAAACTATTAATTTTAGTGAAAGTGATCAATAAATTCTTAACTATTCAATTTTTATTCGCAGTTAAAAAGTGGTTCTTTTTCGACCTATGATTCTTGTAAATTTCTGTGAATTCTTGTAGTTGTACTTTTTTTTAAATTCTTTCAGAAAATATAAACCACAATAAAATACAATATACTGTAAACTACAAAAAGAAGTACAAGCTTCGTCCCAATAATACGAAAAAGTAATTATCAGGCCAATGCGTGAATTTTATGTAATTCTTTTCCGCAGATTCGCATTTCTGTAGACAAAATTCTTCTCCAAACCAATTTTCAATGGAAAGAATTTTGCTAAATTCTGCTAAGAATTTAGAGTATGTGCTTGGAAAAATGGTCAAGATGTGTAATTATTTATGAAACGGTTTGTTTTGTTGTTACATAAGAAATGGTTAGTTAGTCACAATAAATTAAGAATTGGAAAAAATTTCCCTACATAAAAGTATATTTGCCAAGCTGAATCTCTAGGAAAACTCATATATAGTTAGTAGGTCAGTATGGCAAAGCAGAAGAAGAGGATGACTCAACTCTTAATGGGCGGCGTTCCTGTGCGCTCACCTAACAATACCGCGAGCGGAATTCAGGTAGAAAATCGAGGGGCTAATCACTCTCAAATCAGTGTGAACGTTAAAATTTAACGTCCACCTTACTGACGTTATTGACATTAAA
>JAAAKG020132784.1:0-14396 GCA_010014905.2 Druon quercuslanigerum
TCCAGCGCAGACGTTCACTAAAATCATAACTACTCCTAAACTATTAAATATTTTGATCTGAAACATTCCAAAAAACTCCTTTATACCTTTCTCCGAACTTTTGTCGAAAGAAGTATTTGCCTGCTTAAAAATTACTCGCTGAACGAAACGCTGGAATTTACAAGTGTTCTATTCGCGCCGAGCTAGAGAAAAAGATTAATAATAATTCTTGAAAACAACGGTTTTGAATTTTTATCATATTATCAATCGAAGGACATCTTGAAGCACATTTCCTCAAATTTTCATTAAAAAAATTTTAAAAACTGAAGCTCTGAGCGCGAGTTGAAGTGAAAAACGAATTAAAATCAAGTTTTTCAAAAAAGTCAGTTTTTTGGTTTTACTTTGAAAACTAAATAAGTTACAACTTTTTGTCTAGAGAAAATAAGATGCACATTAAAATTTCACGTCCAGATAAGTCCTTCAAAAATTTTAAATTCAAAATTTGTTTTGAAGCCTCCGGGGGCTATGATTTCACACGAGAACATTCCATACGCCCTTATACGATCCGGCCCCTCAATTATAATTAAAAATTATTTTTTCTATTGCTAAAAAATTAAAGATTATAATTTTAATCAATTACAGTAACTTGTTTGTCATAAAAGTACTAGAAAAGTACTTAAGTGGTTAAGACAAGATATTGGTATACACAATTATTATTAAAAATTATTTGTTTATTTAAAAAAAAATTAATATCACATTTTCAATCAATTTTAGTAAATTTTTATCACAGGATTACTAAAAAAGTATTCAAAAGCGGTTAAGATAAGATATTGTTATTAACAATTATTTGTTTATAAATCAAAAAAGATTAAATTCACCGTTATTCTATTTATTTTATACGAACTTTTTCGTGGGACTTGCAGTAAAATAATCATTTTTTTAATACACAAAACGTTTCTGTGTTGGGCCAAAAATGCCCAAGAAAATGGAATTTTGGAAACCTCGCAATTCCCAAAATAATGAGGCTGAAAAACATTTTCTTTTTTAGATGTGCGCAGATTTTTGTATACTATATTTTATCTTCTTGTATCATCAACGTTCAATGAATCTGATACGATTTATTTTGAAAAAACTAAACTCTCCTTTTTTGCCCCTAAAAGCGGGCAAAAGTGGTCAACTTTGAGGGGTCATAACTTATGACCTATTGGAGCTAGAATACTGTTCTTTTTTTAGAATTGCATAAAATTGAGTCTTCTTTCACTCATCTGTCAAACACTTTTCCGTCAAGTAATTAGGTAAAGAGGTAAACAGCGATTTTAGAAACTTAGCGAAAAAAGTGGGGTTTTTTCTATGTACCATAACTCGGGACCTACTAAAGATAACGGATTATTTTTGAAACGAAATTTTCTCATAAGCTTATTTTCTTTCTTTCTTCTGTTGGATATTTTGCTCTAAAATGCAATGGGTATCATCGATCCACGCAAAAGAAATTTTTGTAAATGTTTTCAAAAAAAAAATTGGGTTCCCTCTTGTTGTCGTGGTAACATGTTTAATATGTTAAATAGAACTCCCTTTCGGGTGTGTCACTCTTTTTTCCGAGGTTTCAGATTCAGCGACCCCAAAAACATAAAATAAGTATGGTCTAATCCCCGGAGTAGAAAAAAAATTTTATGAGGTTTTTCCAGGATATGTCAAAACCCTGATATGCTAGGGGTTTTTGGACCACGTATTCGGACTCAGCGACCCAAAAAACATATAGTAAACTTACACTGACCTGCAGACCCGGAAGAATATTTTTTTCTGTGTGGCTATGTTATTATTCAAGTTAACAAAATAATTAAGTACCCCCATTCCAGGACGGAATATAACTCGGTAAAATTGCCCTGGCAACTAAAAATCGAAATTTGAAAATTTTATTTTTGAAGAATGCATTCTTATAGGAAATTGGATGTCGAATCTTTTTTCCTTTAGCAAAAAAGTTTAATCTATTATAGTTTTCGAGATAACCATGATAATGTTGTTTTTTTCTGAAAACGATTTGTAATTAATTTTTGGTCTCTCACTCGTCGTTACAACTACAGTTTTTGGAATTTTTTTATGAAATTTGGAGACAATGCTCTCCAAAGTATCCTTAGAACGACGATATAAGCGAAAAGTGTATATAATTATTTATAACAAGATAAAAAATTGTTTTCTAGGTCATTCCGAATTTAATTCCTTATAATCTTAGATCGCTTCGTTTATCGAGCGAAGTTTGAGAAAATATAAACTTTCTGTGGAGAACCTATTCAGAAACCTACAAGGAAGTTTTCTGTGAAAACCTTTTTTCAAACAACTAAATAGGTAAATAATTGCGAATGTAAAACTTGGAGCGCGCGATTCGTAAAAATCCATGTTTATTAGACGGACGGAACCACTCTCAGTATAGCTAGAAAAGTAATAGAAATATAAACAATGGAATACCTGGAGTTATATTAGATGACCTTCAAATGTCTTTTTAGCTTTTTGATACCACAATATTTACATCGTTCCGCGAGTTAATATATTGTTTATATGTTTATTCCTTTGCTTTTCTATTTCTTTTCCTCCTTTCCGTTTGTCTAATAAACATGGATTGTTACGAATCGCGCGCTCCAAGTTTTGCATTCGCAGTTTTTTGTCTATTCAGTTTTTTTTAAAAAAGGTTTTCACATAAAACTTCCTTATATTTTTCTGAACTACTTTTTCACAGGAAGTTTATATTTGCTCAAATTTCGCTCGATAAACGAAGTGATCGAAGATTATAAGGAATTGATTTCGGAGTGGCCTAGAAAACAATTTTTTATTTTGTTATAAATAATGATATACACTTTTCGCTCATATCGTCGTTCTAAAGATGATTTGGAGAGTATTGTCTTTAAATTTCATCAAAAAATTCAGAAAACTGTAGATGCGACGACGAGCGAGAGACCAAAAATTAATTAAAAATCGTCTTCAAAAAAAAAAAAAATTATCATGGTTATATCGAAAACTATAACAGATTAAACTTTTTTGCTAGAAAACAAAAGATGCGCTATCTAATTTCCTATAAGAATGCATTCTTCAAAAATTAAAATTTCAATTTTTAGTCCTCCAACTTTACCGACTTATGTCCCGTTCTGGAATTGGAGCGCTCAATTGTGGTAACAGTTTATTATAGTTTATAACTATATTTTCATAGAGAATTGCCAAAAAGTTTTGAGCCTTATAAAATTTTTATCCTTTTTTTTACTTGTTAGTTAGAAATAACTCATAAATATTAATAATTATTTAAAGAAAATAGCTCTCAGTAACTATATCAAGAAAAATTTACATTTCATGTAATCCACAGAGAAAATTTAAAGAATTGTTTAAACAATTATGCTTGTTAACCTTAATTAAGGATTATCTTACTTTAAGTAAAAAGTTGGCAAAAATATATTTTTAAAATATTTTTTATATTTGTTAAATTGCAATAAATTTTGCCTTAACCTAAGTACAAGTGGACAAAAATTCATATAAATCAGAAAAATTGCAATTTTCTAGGATTATTCAAAGAGAATATTATGAAAAAATGATAAAAAATATTTGTTTAAATAATCGAATTTGTAAATTTGAATTAATTATCACCTCAATTTAATTGAAAATTGGACATGAAGTGAGAAAATTTATAATAAACTGCAAATTTTTTAGCATTATTTTAAGAGAATATTATCATAAGTAATAATCAATTTTTAAACAGTTATATTTTTTGTACTAAAGTGCTATTTGCAACTATCTAGTATTGCTAAAGAAGAATATTTTTCTAAACAATCTGCAATTTTCCAGCATTATTCTAAGAAAATATTGTTATAAGTAATAATAAATTGCATAAGGAGTTTTTAAAAAATTGAATACATTATCGCCTAGCTTTAATTAAAATGTTAAAAATAAGTTTAAAAAACGATAAAAAACGCGACTGTCTAATTCTATTCTAAGAGATAAAATTTTAAAATAAATTATTAATTTTTTTTTTAAATTTATATAAGTATATCAGTAAAAAGTAGCATTTTATGTATTTAAAACTATCTGTAATAAAAACATAAAAAAATCATAAGTAGCACCAAAAACTCAATTTCTTACAATTAAAAATTATAAGATTGAAAAAAGTTTTTAGTTCAAATTTTAAGGTATTTGAAATTTAAGTGCACAAGATTAAAGAATTTGAAATATGAACATATATTAAGCACTTTAACCGAATGCTAATCATTTTATCATTAAAATCACGTATATTTTTTTAAATTGATAATATGTGTAATTAACTCGTCCGCAATTATTTAATTGATTTTTTTCAAGTTCGAGACAAATTCGTTAAAAAGAGTGTTTCATATAATTTTATTTTTCAATAGCGCACAGCGCTCGATATTATTGATATTTCCAAAGACCTTGCATGTCAACAGGGTCTCATAAATAAATTAATAGATAGAGTGGATGGAAATTTTATTGAACACTTTGCCAATTCGCAAGAAAAGAAAAAAATGGATATAAAATAAATATAATAAATATAATAATAAAATATAGTAGCACTAGTGACTGTATAAAATTCTATTTGTGTCATAATCTGCCTAATGAGGCAACTGTTCTTCGATGGTGAAGTTTTTTTTTGCTTAAATTACTTTAATTTGATTTCCAAGGATAAATAGAAAATACCTTTTCTGCGGTTCGGTGAAATTTCGAGTTTTACAAGAGTTATTGTTATTAACGTTTTTTTGCATGAATTTGCTCATTATTTAATTTCTATCAATTCGTTGAATCTATTTTTCTAATTTTTTAAATGGTAATTGTAAACTGTATACGCTTCCGATAGAAAGTTTTTATTTTTACGATAACCGTAATTTGTTGAAAATATTTTTAAAAACTTTTTTAAACAAATGAAAATAAATATAACTTCTCTATCTGATTTTTTATTTTTAAACATCGAATATTAAAATTCATTTCTTAAAGCATTACATGAAAAAAAGAAAAACTTGAAAACTTTCATCAAGTCGCAAGTTATTGCTTTTTTTTACTCGGCACTCAGCGCGCGTCCGTGGACAAATTAACTTTTGTCTCAAACTATTCGACCGATTGAAATGATTTTTTTAATAATTAAAGCCTATAAAATTTTTTAAAAAGTTGTCGAGGCATCTTAAAAAAAAATTGGTTTAGTTTTTTTAATTCACCGATGAAAATTTATTTTCAAATAAAATTACGAAGGTGCCATTTTGTTGTAATTCTTATAAACAAATTAATCAATAAGAATTAGAGTTTTAATAAAAATTCTACACAGCTACTTTAGACGTGTGTTTTTAAGTAGAAATCTGAAGAAGAGAAAATTCGATATAACTTATAAAAAATAGAGAACATTTGTTAATTATTTAAACAAATTAGTGTTGTTCGTTTAAAAAAAATTAATTAAAAAATGCAGAATATTGTCATTTTTCAGTCAAATGAATTATTTTTCTTTAAATCAACTTCAAATATGTTAAAAATATTTCCTAATACAATAGTTTAAAAAAAAATAATTTCTTTTTTTCTTAGGCAAATTAAATTAACAAATTAATTGTTTTGCCATTTTACAAGCAAAGGATTTCGCTTTTTTCAGAGAAAAAAATTATTATTTATAAATGTCATACAATTAGTAATTGTTGCCAAAAATTTAATAAACAAATGCATGACTGGGCCCTGTTTTAGTTGATAAATTTAGTTTCTCTAACACAATAAATTAAATGTGTATAACCCATGGGCGACGCGCGCTAAGTGCTGAATGAAAAAAAAGCAATAACTTTCGACTCGATGAAAGTTTTCATGTTTTTTTTATGAAATGCGCTATAAAATAAAGATTAACACTTAATGGTCAACAATAAAAAGTTAGACAGAGAAGTTATATTTATTTTCATGTTTAAAAAAACTGTTTATATTTGCAATAAATTACGGTAATTGTAAAAATAAAAAATCTGTATCGAACAGAGATCCAGTTTATAATTCCCATTTAAAAAATTAGCAAAATAGATCCAACGAATCGATCGAAATTAAATAATGACCAAATTTATGTAGAAAAATTTTATTAACAATCACTTTTGTAAATCTTCGAATTTTACCAAAACGCTCAAATTGTATTTTTCATTTATCCTTGGGAACCGAATAGAGTAATTTCCGCGAAAAAAGATCGACCACCGAAAAATAGGTGGCTTACTTGGCAGATTTTAAAACTTTATTAACAGCAAATTTAGGCCAGTTCCTTTTAAATCAGACCTAATCGAGGTATTTATATTTTATTATAAATTCAAAATTCCAATATAAAATATTTCATTATTTATTAGAATGCAAAATCATAAAGTTTCAAACTTGCTAATTCGCATTATCAGTTTAACAGATTAACAAAATTGGATCGGATATTTGGGTTTTATGTAACCCACCGAATTGCGCCGCAAATACGCTTATTTGCGTCACTAATAAAAAATGTTGCGCCACAAACCACCTGGAGCTATAACAGCCGTTACGTGTGGATAGCTTTTTCGATATTTATTCAACTGATAAAATAATCAATAAAAAAATCAATCACAGTTTACAAAAAATTTCAGCTGTAACTCATACTCTACTTGCTACTCAATTCTGTTTTCTTTAAATCCTCAACAATGTATTTCAAAGTTACAAGTATTTAAAGGTTAGAAGTATTGGGTAAATATCATTAATACTTCCTAGTGAATCATCTAACGCTGCTTAATTCTTCTCTGTCGTTGAACGTAAATTACACCAGCCTCTGAACTCTTAATTTTCAAGTTTTCTGTAGCCCATCGAATTGCGCCGCAAATACGCTCATTTGCGTCATCAATAAAAAATATTGCGCCACAAAATTGTTGGAGCTATATCATGCGTTATGTGCGGATAGCTTCTTAGATATTTATTTCATCGATATAATAACAAATAAAAAAAATAGTGACATTTTACAAAAAATTCCAGCTGTAACTCATGCTCTACTTGCATCTCAACCCTGTTTTCATTAACTTCGCAGCAAAGTATTTCAAAGTTACAAGTATTTTAAGGTTAGAAGTTTTGGGTAAATATCATCAAGACTTTCTAGTAAGTCATTTAACGCTTCTTAATTCTTCTCTGTCGTTAAAGATCAGTTATACCAGCCCACACTCTTAATTTTTGTGTTTTCTGTAGCCCATCGAATTGCGCCGAAAATACGCTCATTTGCGTCATCAATAAAAAATTTTGCGCCGCAAAGCTTTTGGAGCTATATCAGGCGTTATGTGCGGATAGCTTCTTAGATATTTATTCCATTGATATAATAACAAATAAAAAAAATAGTAACATTTTACAAAAAATTCCAGCTGTAACTCATGCTCTACTTGCTTCTCAATCCTGTTTTCATTAACTTAGCAGCAAATTATTTCAAAGCCACAAGTATGTTAATGTTAGAGGAATTGGGTAAATATCATCAATACTTCCTAGTAAGTCATTCAACGCTTCTTCATTCTTCTCTGTCGTTAAAGATCAGTTACACCAGCCCCCCAAACTCTTAATTTTTGTGTTTTCTGTAGCCAATCGAATTGCGCCGCAAATACGCTCATTTGCGTCATCAATAAAAAATGTTGCGCCCCAAAACTCTTGGAGCTACATCAGCCGTTACGTGTGGAGGGGGGGGGGGGGTACCCGCCTAGTTTAAAAATGAAAGTTTAAATTATATGACCATAAAGATCTGGTAATGCGTTGATATGCGCCATAAAGAAATAAAATTGCGCTAACTGGATAATTGAGTTATCAGTGATTAAAATGTAGGATGTGGGGGGAAGGGGAGGTGGCGGCGCAATTTTCCTAAAATAGTAACATTTTTTTCAAATTCATCATAGATACCCGACATAACTTTAAATACGCTCATATGCGCTATCAAATTTTTCTGCATATTTTGAAAATTGCCTAAGATATGGATGTCATAACATGTTGCAAAGTGATGACCAAAGCAAAAAAAATAATTTAATCTGCAGTGACAAAAAGATTTTTGTATGGGGTTTGAATCGCGTTCATATCCGTCACTTTCAAAATTAAGAAAAAACCATAATCAACCTCTCATTAACAATTGTCATTGATTCACCTCACGATGATATCGCCAAATATCTTCAATTGCAATATAAAAATTAATAAAGGCCATATAAACGTAGTTTGGATCGATCAGAAATGGTAATGAGGGGATTGATTTTAGTTTTTTTTTAAGTTTTAAATTTGCGCATATAAGCTCATTTGCAAGCCTATCTGAAAAGCCCTTCATCAAATTTCATATCGCACATTGTTAAAAATGTTTGCAATTATAATATACATGTAATACACACTTATGAGACTAGTATATTAAATTTTACATACCGTATCTTGATCACTTAATAGATAAGTCTAAGTAATAAATAATAAAATATAATATTTTATTCTAGTTAAATATAAATGACCCACTTTTTAAAAGGAAAAGTTTAATTATGCAAATATTTAAAAAACCTGACCCCCAAGTAACTGTACTTATGTTACAATTATAACATTGAGAGTGAATATCAGAAACAAATTCACAGCGTAAAAAAAGGATCCATTTTGTTGCAGAGCATTTTAATCCAATGATCATTGCACTTTCGAGATCATAATGATCTGTCCATTTGGATCAACTTGATCTTATTTTTGGATTTATTTGTCAGGCATTGGGCAATTAGAAAAAGGCGTAAAAGCCTACCATTTCTGATGCTCGTTTCCCAACTGCAATTTAATCTGCTGTTTTCATCTTGGTTACCCGAAGCAAGAAGAGCGGAAAATATCGAGTGGTTCACAATTACAAATTATAAGCTTTAAAACAAAATTGTCAGTACAAAGTTTGCGGTATTTAAAAATATAAGTTTATAAGATTAAAAATTTGAATTAAAAACATATTTTAATTACTTTAAAGAAAATCCTATTTAGTTTTACAATTACAAAATTTCTTGGTTTTTCCGAAGTACTTGCATGTCCACAAGGTCTTGTAAATAAATTCGTAGATAGTGCAGGTGGCAATTTCACTGGGTAATTTGCAAATTCGAAAGGACAAATGAAATTAAACTTGTTCTAATAATACAATATAGCACCAGTGATCAATTTCTTTAAAATAAGAACTTAATCGACTTAATTATTTATTATTGGAAACTGTACACACTATAAATTCGCAATAATTTTGAACCCACAGAAAACATATCATACTCATAACATTTTTATAAAGGAAGTTAATAACTAATTTGTTTTTGCTTCAAAATGTTTTCTTTGTTACACTAACATCGTTAAAAAACTTATCCATATCCTACGAAAAAATGATTATTTGCTTATATTATAATAGTTATCTTTCAGTATCAAACAAGGCTTTGAACGCTGTTCAAAATTCTTTAAAATCTTCTAAAGCCTTTTACACCTTTCAAGATTTCTTAAAATGTCATGATTTTTCACCAAATAAATCAACAGTTGTGAATAAATTAAAATTTACAATTAGATTTTATTTAGAGGGTTTAAATTACAACTGAAGCAATTTAAAGTTATTAAAAAGCGAATTAGGTTTTCAAAAACAATAAGCATATAATTTTTTTAAACATTTCCTTACACGACTTTCTTCAGATAAAGAATTTCATTTCTTTGTTTCTATTTGAGACTAAAATTTCATACAACTTTATATAAGCTGTAAAAAAAAAAGTGTTATAACTCTATCATTAATTCAAAAACTTGACACAAATCAAAGAATGATAAAATACCCATCACCTATTTTTAGAAAATGCCATACACCAAACATACTTTTAAGATCTAACTTA
This sequence comes from Druon quercuslanigerum, assembly GCA_010014905.2. Taxonomy (NCBI): domain Eukaryota; kingdom Metazoa; phylum Arthropoda; class Insecta; order Hymenoptera; family Cynipidae; genus Druon; species Druon quercuslanigerum. Next base: position 9,807 of record JAAAKG020132784.1, read on the forward strand.
TAATATAAATGTAGTAAAGTGTTTAGTTAACACAGTTTCGCAGAAAATAAGAGCAAAAGTATCTTAAAATCTTTTTTAATACTCATCAATGACATTAATTACAATTAACAGTAATAAGAAAATAATTATATGCACCTATGTCTCAAAATAACTTTCGTTCAAAATAAAACTTTTTTCTGTGCAGTGCTTTCTTACCTATTTTAAACTCTTCCTCTGCTTTTGATATTCGCAACAACAATTACCCCAAAGAAGATGATACCAGAAATCATAAATCCAACGAGAAGTTCAGTTAAAAGTATTGGGAACAATTCATTGTAACTGATTGCCAAGTTATCTAATGCTTCTCTGGTCTTCTCTGTAGGTGGCATGGTTGGCACAACGTATTCGTTCCACTTTGCAAAAATTCCAAATGCCATCAATCGCGAAAGGAGACTGCGAAATCTTTTACCATAAGGAGATCCTGGTTCTAGATAGAATCCTTCTGCTGATATAACAAAAGGTTCATCCACTGTTGTACATAAAGGTCTTCCATCTCCACCCCTGAAGCGCGAAGCAAACCAATTCGAGTGTATTTTTATCATGACGCAACTAACATTCTTCTCTGCGATTGCACGAAGGGCACATGCTTCTTGGTTCAAAAATTGAGTCTGCGCTTTCTTTACTATGCTCAAGTTTTGGAAATCTCTACTCATTCAATTAATTATCGCAGGATGAGCTACAAGTGTGTGACTTAATTTATCCAGTTCAGCCAAGGTCTTCACTTTTATTTCCGACTCCTATCATTTCCGACTCCTATCATCGGATTCATTTCTAGTGTAAGACCTGATTTATCCAGTTCAGCCAATGTGTGTAGTTTTATTTTCGAATCCGATTGCAAGTTGGTTCTGGTGAGCAAAGCATAAATCTTAGAAGAGTATATGAAACTCACAATGACCATGTAGGCAAATATTATTCTAGCCTTCCAATTTACAGGTTCGCGAGGAGCAGTTAGGCCTAACACGACCTGCACTGTGAAAGACAAATTCCAGTCATTACTGTACTGTTTCAACGCATACTTTAGGAGCCAGAGCATTGCGGAAAATACTGTAATTGGGACTAGTGCGTATAGGAAACTTGGTTCAGAGAAATCTACCGCAATTTTCATTCTTTGTGTGAGAGCGTTGAAACTTCCTAATCCAACTACTAAACGTTCCAGAAGTAAAAACTTATCAACATTCTGGAGAATTGTCCTAACAAGACGTATATTAACTTTGTTTAGAAGCAACTTTTCGATGTTTAAAATTTTTGACTTCTCAAACTGAATAACGAGGTTCATTTTCCTTGCAAAAGTAGTAAATAACAGTACGTCTTGTCCCGAATAGTTGACTGGAAACCCGGATGTGTTGTGTTCAATATTAACATGAGGAGGATAATGGACAACTGACACTATCAGCTGGTAACGATTTATGTTTCTAAGTTTATTTGGAAATAGTGCTGTTCCTGATGAATACTTTTTCGTTGAGTAAATATTCGTTAATGGATTAAAGTACTGAACATTGGATGAATTCCCAACGATTTCAAGAATACTGGTGTCAAGAAAGTGATTGTCCCAAGCATTCCTAAGGAATTTGTTTTTCATGGGATTAAGTGATGTGTGTTCCTCAGAAAATTGAATAACTAGACATTTTGTCCGCAATTTTTCTTTTAACAAGATGCTAATCAGCTTTATAATTTATGTTGCAATATTTAAGTTGTTCTGGGCGTGGTCGATTATCATGAAGAACGTCGTGGTTGGGGAATGAAAACCATGCCACTGCTTTAAATTATTGATATCTTTTTTGATAGTTTCGTTTCGCACAAGAAGATGCATACTTGGTTTGACATGCATGATTTCTCGAAGCATTGTCTCGATTTTTGCCTCCCTTTGAAACAGAGCCTCATTAATCATCAGCAACGTTTGATATGTAGAGGAATCTTGCTCAACGTACTTTAATAAACCTCTCAAACTGTTTGATAGACTTGTTTCTCCTTTGCAATAGATAGAAGGACGTATTGGAATAAAAAATATAAAATAATTAGCAAGTTCATAAACATTTTGAAGATTCAAGAAATACAAAGCTCACTTCTGACGTCTGTTTTATAACTAAACAATACCGGTTTATCCTTTCCGTTGCTTTGCGAAGCAATAAGCTAAGTTACTCATTACACTCATGTGTTTGCTATAGAGCTTTTTTTTTTAGAAGCAAGGGTAATACTAAAATACAGAGTGAAATATTACTGAGACTATAAGAAACGTGTTTAGGTGTTACAAACTATTTCATTATCATTTTTTCAATTACGTCCTTTTTAAATATCTCTTTTAATTATCAACATTCGTTTTTTTGGTAGCGACAGTAATACACTACAGCCAATTAAATGACAGTTTATATCATTTTTAAGCGGTAACATATAGTCTACTTACTATTTAATACTGTTTTCATTGTTTTCTTAACAAAGTATTTCGAAGTTAAAATTATTTAAGTTTAGAAGTATTCAGTAAATGCCATCGTTACTGCTTACAAAGTCATCTGACGGTTCTTTATATTTCTCAGTAGTCGATGTACTTGAGATAACATCCTTATGCCACTCCGAGAAGATTCCAAATGCCATTAATATTAATAGGTGGCAAGTACATTAGCAGTACCATCCGCATCCTTAAATTGCGAAATAAAGTCCAAAACTTTTGCATTGTGCATAAATTTAGAATTTCCGTATTCATCTAATTATTACCACAAGATAAACTTTAGGTGCCAGACATAACTTATGTGTACATTAGCGCCCAGAGAATTGCAGCAAATACTTAAATTAAGGTTAGTGGATGTAGGAAACTTAAGTGGTAAAAATGGACCTGGTTCTGCATTTTTGTTGACAGAGCTTTTAAAGTTCCTAGACCAATTACGAAATGCTCTAGAAATAAATTATCGCAGACTTTCGTCATGATTGTCCGGAAAAGAGCGATTTGAATTTTGTTTCGAATTAGTTGTTAAATGAGAAAGCTGCTTTATCTTCAAAATAATATCTTCTTCGAACTTAACAATGAAGCTCATCTTATTCACAAAACTATTTAGCAATTCTACTTCACTTCCAAATTAATCACTTGATAAACGAAGGTGTTAAATTCGATTAAAATATTTGGATGATAATCCACCACCATAACTAAAAGCTAGTAACAATTTATGTCGATAAATGGACGAATTATTTTTATTTATAATTTTATAGCAGGCACAAGGATACAAGTGCAATTATATATAATAAAGGAAGAGTTCTATAACTCCATCTTCTTCTTTGGTCCTTCAAGCGAGAATTAAACTAATTCTATTGTGTTTTTTATCAGGGCACAACTTCCATTATTTGCAATTTTAATTAGATGTGCTTCAAGTGCATATATGATCTTCGCAATTTAATGTAACTTTTCGGAGGTGAGCGCTGAGTTAGCCGCAAGATTAATCTGCTTGGAATACCTCAGGTTCAAGTGAGTGTCCTGCCGAGACTGTCAGAAGACGGTTATTATCAGGTGTTATCCCTGTCACGGCTATGGTCACGTAGCAGTGAAATTCAAAGTTTCTAATTTAACAAACAGTTGATGAAAGAGAGGAACACAAGGCTATAGATTGAACCAGTGCACGACAGTGCTAACTATGCTTACCTTCCGGGGATCGTGATCGCATTACTGGCATTTAGAGCTAATCATACCCAACTGGATGTCTAATGCCTACGGGCGTATATCTTGGTTGGGATATGAAGGAAAAATCATGGGAGAGATAAACTAGAAGGACTTCTTTAAGGCAAGAAAACGGCTTTCCTTAAAGTAACGTTTAGGGGATAAAATCTGATATACTCGGAGCGCCGTTTGCTTCACGTCTCTTTTACAGATTTCTTTCCATTTCTATGATAAAGAAATTCCTTTCTTATTATTGATATCATGAGGTACACTCTTTTAATTGTGCGAGTGCACGTATAAACCCGTTTATTGTTCTCAAAATTGCAAACATCTCGAGACTGTCTTTAAGGCATAAAAACCATACTGCTGGTGGATTGTTTATAATATTACGAACGCTCTTCAACGCTTGGCTAGACGTTGAAGTGTCCCTCGGGAGATTTGGATTGATAATGCTACTACATGTGCTCATGCCGAACTGATGCAACTTGTGGGAGTCCGGTATCAAATCGGCAAAGTCTCTCATTAAAAAAGTTGTTGTGACTCAACATCTCACTAATGAAGAGTTGTCTCTACTGTCGCTTTAGAGATTGAAGCAGGCTTGAACTCCTGGCCTTTACTTCCAATGACGGACAATCGCGAAGATTTCGATGTGTTAAATCCCTTCTGTCGTCGAGCACATAGAAAATGTCGATTGTAGACCTTATCTTGGGATGAGAAGGATCCAGACGAAGATCCTGACTAAGCGTAAAGACGATACGGGAGGGTCTGAAGAGCAGCAGCCTTCCGTATAGTTGAGGGTTTAGGTTGCTTCGTCATGAACAGCGCCAAGTTTTCACGTTTGGAATTCATCCAAATAAATCTTTACCACTGTAAAGCTGCATCTGCCATCTTAAGCAGACGTATTACAGTGG
>JAAAKG020132785.1:0-14396 GCA_010014905.2 Druon quercuslanigerum
CGCAACACGTTTCTCGGAAACGGCATGAGCGACAAAATTAATTTTTGCGCAACAAATTAGCAACAAAATAGCAACAAGTTACGGGACTAGTCTGGATCCTGCCCTTTGAAAATGCTGCCGCAACTTAATATACGTCAAGACTTCCATAACACTCTTAGAATAAAAGCTTCAGGTGAAATACACGTTTTTAAAGTGTTTTAAATCGTGAAGTCACCATATAGCATTACAATAAATGTACTAGAGCGTCTGCAAAACTAAAATTGTTCGCAAGAACTCGATTCACGTAATTTAGGAAATTAATGGAATTCACGAAATTCCCAGAATTCGATGAACTGATGGAAGCCACAGAATTTTCTGCTTTTGTGGAATTCGCGGAATTGATGGAATTCAAGCAATTCACGGAATTAACTTTAATCACGGAATTTACGAAATTGGACGAATCCGCGGAATTCACGTAACGCCCAGAATTCGCGGTATTTATAAAATTTATTGAATTCGAGGAATTTGTAGAATTTATGGAATGGACAGAATTTATTAAATGCATGGAATATGATTCGTTGGATTTCCTTGATCCACGGAATTCAAATAATTCATGTAATTACATAAATTCCGTAAATTGCATGAAGTCTTTAAATCTTGTGAATGATATACATTCCGTAATTCCTTGAATTTCTCTAAATATGCGAATCCCGCGAATTCTCCAGATTACGTAAATTTCTTGAATTCTTAAATTATTTGAATTAAATGCATTACCTGAATTCCATAAATTCCATTGCTTATGTGAATTCCGAGAATTGCATGAATTCCAAGGATTCAACGAATTCCGCGAATTCCTTTAATTTCTTGAAATTCGTGAATTCTATGAATTCTGAAAATTTCATAAATTCCGTGAATTGCGTGAACTCCGTAAAGTCCATGAATTCCTTGTATTTTAATATTTCCTGGAATTCCGTGGATTTATTTGATTCCCTAAATTCCGTGAATTGCATGTATTTCGCGAATCACATTAATTCTGTATATTCCAAAAAATACGTGAATTTCAAGAATTTCACGAATTCCGTGAATTCTGTCAATTCCGTGAATTGTATGAATTCCTTAAAGCTCGTGAATTCTGTGGAGTCTTTGAATTATGTGAATTTCTTGAATTTCGTGCATTCAGTGAATTTAATTATTTCTGTAAATTCAATAAATTCCGTCAATTGCATGAATGCCGTGAATCCATGAATTCCAATGCTTACATGAATTCTGTGAATTGCATGCATTCCGAGAATTCCAAGAATTTCGTGAATTCCTTTTAATTCCGTTAATTTCAATAATTCTTTAAATCCCGTGAATAACTTGAATTTCGTGAATTGTATGAATTCTGTGAATTGTTTGGATTCCGTGAATTTTAATAATTGCTAGAATGCCGGAAATTCTTTTAATAACGTAAATTCCTTTAATACATTGAAATTCGCGAATTCCGTGAATTCTGTCAATTCCGTTAATTGTATGAATTCCGCGAATTCTTTGGATTACGTTAATTTCTAGAATTCCACGATTTCCGTGAATTCTTTCAATTTCGTGAATTGAATGGATACTTTAAATCTCGTGAATTCCTTTAATTCTATAAATTTCATACAATCTTTGAATTCTGAAAGTTATAAGAATTCTGAGAATTTCTTAAATTCCGTAAATTCTGTGAATTCCTCGAATTCCTTAACTTTCATTAATTCCTTGAAATCCGTGAATACGCGCGTTATATACTATATATTAACCAGAGTTTTCACTCCCTCAGAATTTTTTTTTGTTTGGAACAAGTATCCTGAGAAATTATTTACATTTTTTCTTAATTTTTCGCTTTAGCAGGTGTCGAGATATTCAGCCGCTGTGTTATTGCCAGTGTTACCCGCAAGTGGGTAGAACATAAATTTTCAACAGTGCATGTAAGGACTAGACTTCTCTGCAAAGCTAACGATGATTTGAGTTGTGATATCAATTTTTAAAAATATTGGTTATTAAATTTTCTTTCCTGCAAATGACTGATAAAATGTAAATGTTTCACGAGCACAAAGCTGACGATTTTTATGAGTGAGATAACGAATATTGAACATGTTTCGTATATAATGCTCTGAGGCACCACAATATTCTCCAGTTACAGTGGCAATCAAATTATATAACAATCCTCTCTTCAATTTTTCGTTTTATTAGAAAATATGAGGATCTTTCTTACACCCTTAATATCATTGGCGTTTATCCTCAATTGTATTGTTAAATATAATTCCATAATATATCCATACTTTTATTACATTTTTAAAGCTTATGAAAAATAGAATTTGTAAGATTGTGTGCAACAAAAAGTTGAATTGAAAAAGTCTCCTCTTTCTACGGAATTTGTATCAATGTCCAAACAAGAAAGTACTCCGCCTTGCACGTGCAAAAACCAAAACCTCAAAGATCATTAGGCTTCAGCTGATCTTCAGGTGATTATAGCATCTGGGAAATTATTACGAAACATGAAAGCACACATGAAAATCTAATTATTAAAAAAAAGTTTTGAATGAAATACATATTTCCTTTTTTAATGAGCTATTCAACTAAAGATACAAAGGTTATTAAGAATTTTTCTTTCATTGGCTGCATAAGCATATTACAAATTTTTACTTGCAACATCATGACGACATTCACAAACAGAAAGGAAACGGCATGCCTAGAAAGTATTATAGTAGTTAATTAATATTTTATTATGCTTTCAAAAAACGACTTTAGGTAAATGATATTTTTTCTCCGCCCACTGTGAGTTTGTGCCCAAAATGCGAAAAACGAAGTATTGAATTTTCTCGATCTTGCGTTTAAATACACCTCGTGGGAATGGTTCAATAAGTGAAACACGTCTCAACGTTGCTTAGCGTGAGATAAGCGTGCAGTATGCCCGGTTTGGATTAAGTCTATTTTCACCAATGTTCCTCCCATGCTTATGAACAATAGGTCAATTCTAGCTTATGGGCTCAATGAGCCAAGATTTGACACAAAAACTGGTATAAGAAGCACCAAACATTTGTCAAAAAAAGCAAAATTTTAAAAGCTTGCAATTTCAATAAGCAGCAACATTTGGCAGGATAAAAGGGTGTAAGCACCAAAATTCTGAAATTCCGCAAAGAGCATTAGCTCTAACACATGGTAAACCAAAAGGACATAGGCTCGAAAACTTGGAACTCTAAAAGGGCATAACTGCCAACATTTGGAACAACAATCGGGTGTAAGCATAATTATTTCCCAGTCAACATCCTATTTTGTTCGCACATGGCATCTGCTGAACCTATTTTTCTTTTATTGGACTATCGCCAAACTTTGGCCCTTAAGCCTTTTTAGTTTTTCCAATTGTGGCTCTTATTTCCCCCTTCGGAATTCCTAACTTTGGTACTTCTGCCCATTTGCAGTTCGAAATATTGACTTTTGCGTCCGAATGATGTTCCAATTTTTCAAGTCTAAGCCCTTTCGCTACATCAACATTTGAAAATTATGTCTTTTTTAAATACTAAACATTGACGCGTATGCCCTTTTATTTTTCCAAGTTTTGGTACCTAATGTTGATACGTTTACTTTAGACTGCTAGTTGAGAGCTTTTACCAATACCCCGCTCAGACCATGTGAAATACCATCGGCTACGGCACCAGACTTGGCCTCCAATTGATCCTCGTTAAAGGATTTAAAGTGTACTCATTCCGATTACGGTACTTGGGATGAGTCCCGTATCTTTATTTTTCGTCACTACCTCCTTGTGCCGGGAGTGGGTAATTTGCGCGCCTGTTGCCTTCCTTAAATGTGGTAGCCGTTTCTCAGGCTCCCTCTCCAGAATCAAACCCTGGTTCCCCGTTACCCGTTATAACCATGGTAGGCGCAGAACCTACGATCGACAGTTGATAAGGCAGACATTTGAAAAATTCGTCGCCGGTTCAAGACCGTGCGATCAGCACAAAGTTATTCATAGTCATCAACGGTGGACGAGCGGAACCCGCCACCGATTGTTTTTGATCTAATAAAAGCGTTCCTTCTATCTCTGGACGGAACTCAGGTTTGCATGTATTAGCTCTAAAATTACCATAGTTATCCAAGTAAATGTGTTTATTTTTCCGGTTAAGTCTATCAACTTTGTTAATTATGACCTTTGGAATTTGAAATGTTAGTGGTTGTACTATTTCGTTTATGCACTTTAGGTTTGTCAAATGTTGGCGTTTATGTCAATATTTTTGGTCAAATACGGGTGCTTATGCGATTTTATTTTGCCAAATACTTGCATTAATGTTCTTTTCAAATATCAAACTTTGTCTGTTAGTTCCTTTTAGTAGTCTTACTATAGGCGCTTATGCCCTTTTGGAAGGTGAAACTTCGGCGATCATGCCCTTTTGCTGTTCTGAATGTTAGCGCTGTGGCCTTTTTTGAATTCTAATGTATAGTGCTTAGGCTATTTTGAAGTCCAAGCATTGGTACTTATCCCCTTTTGCTAAATCAAACATTTGACATTGAAGAAAAAAAAAACGCTGAACAGACGGAACACATTGTTGCAAAGTACACAAAAGTACTTGAGTTAGACCATGGACAAATACTGACAGTGGGATCATCATGCATTCTTGGGCCACTATTCATAACCGTGAAACGGCCATGGTTAAAGATTAATCTAAACTTAAACTACGCTTACGTCATGCTGAGGTATTTTAATCCCAAGACGAACTTCCAAAAAACACTTTTAGAGAAAAAACTCAATGAAGGTTGAAGAGCGCCAAAAAGGCACATGCAATACATTTTTTTCATTGAAGAAATATAAACAATTTCAATCGCTTTCAGAACGCCCACATATTATATTAAATAAAAATTTTAGGAAATTTATTTTAGTAAACCATAATAATTGAAGTAGTACAAAAAATTATATGTTAATATTCTATGTAACTTCACACATTCAGTCACACAATCATTCATTTATTTTTTTTAAATATTGGTTTTGTATCAAAACATTCTGCACGAAAATCAAGTATTTCTTAGAGAGACAACATTTTTTGTTTAAAAGATTTTTTCAAAGAATAATAAGCAAATGTTCTATTTAAGAAAATCAATGTTCCCAACTGTAATGAACAAGTAATTAATGAATTAATAACGTTCGCTCTTTTCTGATAAATGATGCTTCTGTAATAACATTTAGGTCTATAAAAGTAAATAAAAACCAGCAATCTTCATGGCAAGTTAATAATACTAGTTTCCAAGTAATAATAGCTTTGTTCTAATTCATTATAAGACATGTAGCACCCCTTATATACATCAATTTTTCGATTTCTATAAGAAAGAAATTGTTTCAGACAATTATAATTGCTCGAAAAATTAAAAATTAATTTTACTATGTATGGTCACCTGACCGCACCCGTTTTCTAGCTAAGGAAGACCATTCACTAGATGAATTCAGCAATAAAATATTGATTATCATAGATCTTTTTAACTTTTAAACTCAGTGGTGAGCTATTTTTATTGTTTATTTGGAGAATGCATATAGCAATATCAAAAATTAATTGTATACTTTGAGAGAGAATTATTATCTTGTCTTTTGTTTCAGAGGTGAGTAAACAGTTCGACTGTTTACCTAATGGTGAACCTATTTCTGGCGTTCCTACTTCAGTCACTTCTAATTTTCCTGACAGAAACCGTTCTCCTGAGAGGCCGGTTTCTCCCGCCGAGCCTTATATTCGTGCCAGGTCCAGTTCTCCTCCTGGCAGGCATAGTATTTGGCCTGTACTTGGATTTCACTCTAGACAACTCAGATCTATTCGGCTTATACCCAACACGAACCCGCATCGGGTGTTCGAAATTCGCAGATACACTTTTCCCGCCGACAAACCAATACATCTGAGAGGAACACATCACGCCGATTGGCCCACGCCAGCCAAAGAGCGAAATGTTTTAACAACACCCACTGGTGACATCCTGTCAATATTGGAGCGCAATAATACAATTCTTCGTGGAATATATAGTCGTGATAATAGCGGTATCGACAAACGGGTAAAATTTAACTTGAATAATGGCTCGATTGTCGAATTGTACAAACAGGAAATCGCGGAAACTCCCCTCGGCAAGAGCAACCGAATCTTAAGCAATTTTAGAGCAGTAAATGTAAAAGATATGTAAATAAAAATAAACCATATCATAATGAAATTTAAGAAAAGCAAATTTGACCTTTATTATAATTTTGTAGTCGGATAAAAATCCTATAAAATATTGGTAATTACAATTAAAAAATCAGTGTATCATTGTTCTCAAAGCTTACGTTTTTTCTAGAAATCTGCAGTTTCCTTTTCCCATTCCTAAATGTTAAACTACACTACAGAAGGTATGGAAACATGCTTTAACGCCTAGTGGCATTAGGGTGCTGCGATAAAGAAACATTTTCAAATTTAAATATCACAATCACATTATCTCAAGAACAATATCACGCAAAGAGTTAAGCAGATTAATCTTTAGATTAATTACATTACATACTAGTTCGTTACCTCAAAGCACTTCTTGCATTCCAAAAACATGCCAAAAAACATAAAAGATTCATGCGCAAACTGTAATCCTTGGATCGCTCCGTGTCCTCAAGGCCGGGTAAACCACACGTATGTCCACTTTTTAAAACCTCGAGATGAATTACTGCAAAGCAAGACGAAATAACAATAGCTGGCTGGTAAAAACTCGTGTTTTAAAAACGCGGAGCGACCCAAGGATGACAGCCTTCTGTATCAAACTCACAAATGCCCTAGCAGTTTTGTGCCACACAAGAAAAGCTTTGAGGTTGCAAAGGAATAAGAGTTTCACACCTACAAAAGATGATAAACCAGAAAAATTACGATAATTTTTGGTGAATTTTTGAGCTGATCCATTCACTCAAATGTATCGAGATTTTACCGTTTCATCGCTTTGACTCTATCTTGGTTAGCACTTCCATTTGTATAATTATAATTTATATAATTTGATTGATTAATAATATAATAAGAATAATACGCGGGAACTACGTATCTCAACATACATTATATGGCCTTAAGAATGCTTTAACATTTTCTTCGTTGCTCTCAAGGTCTACGCCACGGTACGAAAAATTATTTCGTGAGAGAGAGAGAGAGAGAGAGAGAGAGAGAGAGTGTATGCTAGTATATTGCTACTAGTACTAGTAATATTACTGGTACTCGTATTAGTATCCGGTTACTGATTATCACAAACATTTATTTTTCTACAATTTCTCGTCCACTATATTTGATCGGGCATTTTGAGTTATGAAAATCTAACCCAAAATTTAGAATCTGAGTACCAAATAATATTGAGGTACTTCTTCAAGCCGCATTAAGATGTTACAGGTGGAGGATATAGAATACTTGCTAGAAATGGAAAGTAGGGTAGAAATAAAATACAGCTCACTGCGGATTACTGGAAGTGCTCTGAACCATGCCTTGAATCTGCCGGAATGTGGGCTTGCACTGTCGAGTTGTCGGCCGTAGTATGGAACAAAAAGCCAGCCCCTTTGGGCCTTGATCAGTCAGTGCATGGTGGCTGCAAAGATCGAAATTTTCAGTGTCTCAGGCTGGTTTCGATCTATTTGTGTTTTCCGAGACCTAATAACAGCGAGTCAACTAAAGGAAGAACATAATCTATTTTTATCAAACCCGCAGAAGGAAAAACAAGTCCTTGGGGAAATCCGAGGAAACATTAAACCAGAGAATACAAATACTGAATTACTGTTATTTATGTCATCTTCTGGTCCAGAGTGGGATTCGACTTGCTACATTTGGAGAAGGATTTCAGAAATCAAAAGGATAATATAGAAGCTTGTGAAGGTATGCTGGAACGTCAGAGAACAGTGGCAAATAAGATTTCTTAAACGTCTCTGGCGTTTGGAGACCTGGGCACCTTGAGAAGAGTAGAAGAAGCCAAAAAGGTATTGATACAAGATCTCCAGAAACTCACAGGAGAGCTAAGGATCACCCTAATAAAGCCTAACAGTATAGTTCAGATCACAATGTTAGCATAAGTAAACGAGTAAAGAGTCGAAGAGTTACTTAAAACTGCACGCATTGATGATGGAAGGGTTATGAGCTGAGCTATGGATATCAGGCACGATGATGCGAAGAACCTGATACAAAACATTAATAATACAAATAATCCCTGGACCAGGAAAATTCCAGGAATTTGTACAGGCTTTTGTCGAAGCTAAAATTTATAAATTGGAAAACGAAATTTGAACTATCGAGGATAGCGCTATGGCGATTGGCGATTTTAATTCTAAGACACTTGAATAAGGAATAGCCATTCCGGACTCCAGAGCGGAGAGGATTTTTAAAATTAGTGTTTAAAATTTTATTTTAAACACTGGCGCCACCACGACCTTTAGACGATTAGGAAATAAGGGGGCGCGTCCAGATGTTTCGTTAGCATCAGACGACCTTGAAAGATAGTAGTACATAGTGTCTTGGACGGTCATCGAAGATTATACGGGTAGTGATCACCAGTATATTTCTTTCCAGGAGAAAGGGGATCGAGGTCTGATGGGCTCGCACGTTTCCAATATCTGCCAAGACGGAAATTATCATTCAAACGAAAACTATATACTATGGCATAATACTATGGTACAGAGGAATCATGTATAGCAAATCTTTTTTCTTACTCATTTTTTAACGGGATTTTGAATATTTCAGACACATTTTATTTTGGCAGAAAACTCAAGGAGCCTGAACTGAAAATACTGCAGACTGTTTAAGGGTAACGCTTCTCGCACATTTTTTGAGTGGAAGAGCCAGGATCTTGGGAGACCTACGATATCGAGTTATTTTTGAATGAGTGACAATGTTTTACCAACCTTTTTTGTGCGTTCTTTACGATGTCCATCGAATACTACGAAAACATTATTACCGTAATTATTTTTTAGGTACGTACGTAATGTTCACATATTGTGCCAAACTTTTCTTCCAACTGCCACTTGCAGAAAAATTACTTCTTCTTTCTCAATAACTTCAATTCTTTAAAATTTAAACCATCTATTTTTTCCTGGCGTTTTTCCCTTCCTCAAAAGCTTCACAGCAATTTGAATTCGGATCACCAGTCACTCCCGTTGCAATGGACATGATAGCATTAAAGGCATGAAAAGGGTTGTGTTGTAACAAAAACTTATCCAATGTTTTTTGGCTATTTGTGTCTTTCCTAATTCAAGAATCTATAGAATCAGCTTGTTCATAATTTTTTTTAACGTTAAGGTGAAAAATCTGCAATGCGCTCGATGATATCTTTCGTAAAAGAACTCCTTTAATCTATTTGTAGGCAATACTGTAGCACCGCGCTTAAAAGGGCTTTACTCCAGGTCCATGAACCAAATCAACTATCTATTCTATGCAAATGTAATTCCCAATAACCTATGCACTCGGCAGGAATAGAATCTTTCAGTACCGTCACCATTCGAAAGTAAATATCCACAGTTTAAACGTCCTGCTTCTATTCTCGAGGCCCGACTGTTTTTCTTCGAATACCTCGACTTATTTTGTAAACACATAATTGTGTTCAATATTTGACAATTTAAGCATATGAAAAGTATGATAACTTCTTTAATCGTTCGCCAAAACAATAAATTCTGCATCAGTTATGATAAGATCATGAAAAATTAATTTCAAAAGATCTACTTTGAATATTGCATGGGGGCGTACCGTTCTAGTGTAGGCTATCCGAACGTAATTTGATGTATTGTATTTCCAACATGCACTGCTGAACGGGCCTCCTAAATTCCACTGTTACGAATAGTGTAACCAATGCTACCTTTGTGGCACTTAGCAAGGTATTATAGTCGCTTCGAGCTGAATTGATAAACGGGAACAAATGTATAATGCACATTTAAAATTCTGAATAGTTTGTTATCATTTTCATTAAGTCATTCTAACCCGTTAAAAAACTAATATATTCACTTATTACTAAACAATTAGTTTGTTGAAAAACAGTTATGTATGAACTTTATTGTAACAAACACGGTAAACCCAGTTAAACTAGCTTGTACTGTCGATAATTCCATTTAAAGAACGAACATTTTTTTTGAAACGCTTTTATTAAAATTAAAACGCTATGAGTTTCGATATTAGATATTGAATAATTTTGCCAGGATTAATCCAAAGAAAGTAAAGCCTACTGGTTTTCCAGATACCGTAAACTTGTGGATATAAGCATTGTTAGATCTCTTGACACTGGAGAGACCTCTGCATACCTAGGCGTACCTCAAAGCCGCATTCAGGACGTAAATTCAGTGAACGTATTTCGCCAAAGCAGATATACGATTTTCTTCGACATATTTGGTTTTCAAGTCTATGGAATGATGAGATCCACTCCTAACAATGGTCAGGACACACGGCATGATTGGCAAAGCAGAGTTTCTTTAGAAACCCGCGGCGGAGGCGGCCGATACCCTTTTCCTGCAATTTAACAGCAGAATTGAGGAAATTTCATTACTTCATCTCGATGCAACACTTCTAAAAGCTGGTCTAAAGAAAGCAGAGGTTAACAAATTTCCCCACCAGCCTTTTGAAGATAAAACGCACGACAACTTTCACAGAAATTTAGAAGATTAGTCCTTATCGAAGAGAAAACTTTTGCTTTTCTTAGATTCTCATGAATGATTTCATGTACATAGGTTTCTATTTTCGCATGTCAGGACCAGGACAGTGTGATTTTCACCTTAGTGTACCGTGAACCCATTTTGCGCTTAGAAGTGCCCACGAATAGGTGCAGAGCGTGTTATGCACACGCTGACAACCCACAACACATACTACCCGGATGTTATACATACTTAACGCAGCCCTAAGGGTCCTAACACTCCAAAGCGGTTCGAATGAATTGTTCAAAACGAGAACGCTAAACTTTCTGTAATTACGATTTTCGAACAGCGGTCTCCGTTGCACACTCGAGGCCTGAAATCGTTCTTGAAGACTTCGAGAAACGAACTACATTCGTGATCGAATTCTCGGTTGCGGCCGACTAAAACATCACTGCCAAGGTGAAGATAAAGGAAGAAACATATGTATAAAGACCTTAAAAAGTAGCTGCACAACCTGTACCCAAAATGTTTTGTTTAATGTAATGTTCCTTGAGAGTCTAAATAATGACGACTCTTTTCCTACTGTTTCTCTTTCCAGCACTTCTACTTCTCCTGACAGATTTCTTCGTCCTGACAGAAATCATTCTCTGATATACATGCTACTCTTGCTAAGTGTCCTATTCATGTCTGGTCTAGATCTACTCGTTCCAGGTATTCTGCTTCGTTTGTGCTTAGGTTTCCTTCGCAGAAACTTATATTTATTCGACAAAATCCACTGGTAACGTCATGGCCAATTCCATGATCAAATTGAACCACCATGAAATACTTGAAACTTTCTCAGGTAACAATAAGTCAATATTAAAAATTTTAGAAGTAGAGCATGTCAAAAGCTCATAAACCAAAATTTGCCACATTATAATTCAATTTAAAAATATGTCAAATTAAAATATGATATTCTTACTGATGCAAAGGCTTCAAAAAGCTCTAAATTTAAATTAATATTATTATACAATACTTTTAAATTACTTCATTTAAAAACTTGAATAGTGTGTGTTCGTGTAAAATTATTTTGCTACAAAACCAAAAATTTAGGAGGTCGTTTGAATGGCCGATTACCGTAGTAATCCCGAGAAAAACGAAAATTTTCTGCCATTATCTTTTCTTCAGATGTTCGCTGTTACATCGGCCAATTTGGTAAAGTGCCGACGTTACACTAAATTCTTTTAATATGGGGATCAGAAAGATAACGCATGGCCTCAAGGTGGGCCTGAATCTATTAATAAAAATAGCAGACGATCGATTTGTTTACCTAGTTGTCTAAGATAAACTAGATGTCATATCCATGGGTATGTAGAACGTACAGGGCAGTGTCTCTAGAACGTGGGATTTTTTGGCTCCCACCAATTTTCCGTTTGGGAGGAATATATTCAAATGCAGCGTGTCCGTGAGTCGGCTTTGCTACATGCTGTGAAGATTAGCCGAAAATGAACGAGCAGGAACCCGACCTGGCCCGACATCACCAAGGACGATCTAGCTCCTCCTCAAATTTGTGTTAGTTTTGAAATCCTGAATTACCTTAGAATAATTAGAATTAAACTTAATGTGAAGAGGAAAATATAATTTATTTTATGTAAATAGATATATGAGAAACTATTTCAGGATCTAAAAAAATTAAATAAATTAAAAAAAAAAAATTTAGTTTATACTAAAGTGGGCAGTTGAAAAAATAAATTTTGACCCAAAAAAAATGCGAAATTTCAACCAGCGAAATTAATTTTTAACTTTAAAAAATTATTCTTAAAGAAGAATAATCCGCCACCAAAAAAGATAAATTTATAACGGAAAGAATAATGTTTCAAGTAAAAAAAAGTCAATAAAATTGTTCAAATTTCATCTTTAGAAACTAATTTGAAACTAAAACAATAAGTCTTCAATCAACAATGGAATTTGTAAGGAAATAATTTAATTTTGAAGTAGAAAATATTAATTTTAAACGAAAAATAAAACCGTTTAATTTTCCATTAAAAAAATTAATTTTGAATCAAAAAAACAATCGAATGTAAAACAAAATAGTAAAATTTTCAACGAAGAAAATGAATTTTCAAATAAAAAAAATAATATTCGTAAAAAAAGTCGAAATTGAAACAAAATACATGAATTTTCAGGATATACTTGAATTTTCAACCAAAAATATAATGTTTGAACTAAAAATTGAGTAGTTGCATTTCCAGTTGAAAAGAATTATCAACCCTAAAACATCAAACTTTTGAACAAAATATATAAATTTCCAAGCAAACAATTTAATTTGCGAACAAATGATTTAATTTTCTATCAAAAACAGAAATTCAACATTTTAAAACACGAAAAATATTTTTTTCAACAAAATAGATCAATTTTCAACAAAAACTGGTTAGTTTATCAGTTAAAAAAAAATTAGAGCCAACAACTTTTCAGCGAAATCGTTTCATTTCCGAAAAAAGCACATTAACTTTCAAACATTTTATACTAAAAGAAAAGAAGATTTACCAAAAAATGCATATTCATCCAAATAAATGAATTATTAATTAAAATAGATAAATTTTTTAACAAAAAGAATAATGTTTTCACAAAAAAGATGAATTTTTACTGAGAAAAGGTAAATTTTCCAGCGAAAAAAAATTTTTATATAAAATTGTTCATTTCTCAACAAAAAATTTCAAATTAAACAAAATTTAAAGAGTAAAATTATCAACCAAAAAATCAATTTTGAATCAAAAATAATAATTTTTTATATCAAAAAAGATAAATTTTCAAACTGAAAAAGATAATTTTAAAAAAATTTAATAAAATCTTTAAATTTTCAATCGAATTTAAAATATAACAGTTAAATGTTTAAACACATTTTTAGAGTTTTAATTAAAAAAGGTAAATTTTCAACCAAAAATGCAATAGAATAAATTCTGAGATAAAATTGAAAAAAGATCACAAAATTTTTTTAATTCTTTGTAAATTTTTGAAAAAGGGTGTAAAAAATTTTAAGCACAATTTTGCAATTTTATCATATTATATAATTTTAGAAAAAAGAAGGAACATAATTATTATTAAGCCTAATTGTGCAATTTTGTTTCTCAATTTTGTTGTTATGTTTTTGTTGGTTTAAAAAAAGTGCTTTTAAATTTTAATAAGTTAAAGAAATATTCAGAATTTTTTAAACGATTCAAAAACATGTAAAACTTGTAAAAATTTGATAAGAATTTTGTAAGGTTTCACGAAAATGGGAAAAAAAATTATTTTAGGTACCTACACGGAACGAAACTTTAAAAGATTAATTTACGGAACTGCTCCTTGATCTTATTCCACCTTTGGCACAAAAATAATTTAAATTTAAAATAATTTTTTATCTCAAAAAATTAATCTTAAGAGCTTATTTTAAAACATTTCAAAACATTAAGAAAGATTTCGGACATTGTCAAAGCATCTGAAAAATTTTTAAGGCAATTTCTTTTAATTTTGCAGAATTAAAAAAAAGAGCAAAAATTTGAGTGTGATTTGATTGAGTGTAGAAAGCAAAATGTTTCAATTTTATAAAATGAAAATATTTAAAAAAATGTAAAGAATCGATTATATTCAAGAAATATTTAGAAGAATGGTAGAGATTCAAATCGAATTTTAAATTTCAATCTTTTAGAAGCTAAATTTTGTAATGTCGAGATAAGTATTTTTAAATATTCTAGATTTTGTAAGGAATTCATATACAATAGAATAAGTGTTATCAGTTTGTTTTTTTAATTATATAAATATAATTATTATAAGATTTTTAAGAAAGTTAAACTAAAATTTCAAATGTATGAGA
>JAAAKG020132786.1:0-11404 GCA_010014905.2 Druon quercuslanigerum
AAATATATCAATATTTTAATAAAAGAATATTATAAAATTTAGAGTATTTTCTATTCGAATATTTAAAAATTACTTTAAATTTAAAAAATTAAAAAAGACCTCAAGATTATTATCTTTTATCCAGATTTATCAAAAACTTATTTTTATCTAAGAAATATTTTTTGTTCACTTTCGCCTTGGATTTTTTGAATTCTAGGCCAACTGGGTAGCTGGCGCCGCCACAGGCCTCCACAAAAGTGGCATGGGGCTGGTTTTTTCAATAAAAAAAAAATAAAATAAAAAACATTTCACTAACGGGTCCATGAGTCGAGCACATAAATTCTCACTGCCCAAATTTCTGGACATTTCCAGTAACAATAGAGTTATAAAATATTCCTTGCAGGAACTGGAATACTCTTTTAATGTAATACAGGATAAGATATTCCATGAAATAGAATCCCTCCAGAATAGAATCGCAAAGAATTTTGTTTCTTCATAAATTCGATGATGATCTGATTCCACATCTCCTTGCGAAATCGTTTCGTAAGAATTTTTAAAAATTTCTTCGTAAATCTTACGATATTCCTCACTGTTTGAGCAGAGCCACTGCGAAAATGGCCAGATAAAAATATCAGGAAATTAAAAAAAAAAAACTAAAACTTTCCTCGGAACAAATTATTAAAAATAAAAAGATGAGAATTTTTGTTAGGCGTTCTTTTGTTTATACTCACCGAGGCAAAATCTATTAAGTAATCTCTGTGAACTTGACTTGTCACAGACAAGTCCATTATTAATTCACATATTTGTGAATTTGGTTGTAGTCTCTCTATTATTTTCTCAAAATGTTGAGCCCATTCTGTGTAATTTCCACAGGCGCAAAGTGACCAAATTATTTCCTCTCGAAGCTTTATAAAATCGATCGCATCCATTGACTCTCTGTATGAGAAAATTTTTAAAAGTTAAAGAATCGATTATAAAATGTCGAGATACTTTTTAAGAACAAGTACAATATTAGTTTTTTCACTTTCAAATACTTTTTTTGCAATAATTTTTATTTTTTAATTTAGTTTCACCTTTTGGTAAAAGCTGAGATTTTTATCCAATATTGCTTGGTTGGGTTTTGTAAAAATTTTCCTGAATAATTTTTATTTTAATCAAACTTAATTTAAAAATAATTGCAAAGAATTTTTTCAGAAACAAAACCAGCCTTTTATCATTAAGTTTGCGTGAGAATTGCATTTTTTATTTAAATTGAAATTAAAAGACAAAAAAACGATAATTTTTGTTTTTAAACTGAAGATTTTTTAAATTATAAAACAAGTATTTTCAAATAAATAATTCTTCAATTGTTACTAAAACATAAAAATAGAAAATTTTATTTAAAAATTTAAAATTATTTAAAAGTAGCAATTAAAATATTAACGTGCCAAGTTTAAATTCAGCACTCTTAAATTTAAACCTACAAAATTGTTAAAACAATATTTGGTTATTTTATAGTCTAGGATATTTTTTCGGCAATTTTATTCTATGGTCATTTTTAAAAAAATATAGGGACCAACGAGTACTTTTTAATCAAAGGGTAAAAATTTCAGGATAAATTTTAAAAGTTAAATAATCGATTATAAAATGTAGAGATACTTTTTAAGAACAAGTTCAATGATGCATGAATTATAAAATCGAGAAAAATAGCCCCAATATTATTTTTTTTTCAGTTTTAAATAATTATTTAGCAATAATTTTTATTTTGTATTTTAGTTTCAACTTTTGGTAAAAGCAGCAATTTTTATCCAATATTGCTTGGTTGGGTTTTGTAAAAATTTTCCTGAATAATTTTTATTTTAATCAAACTTAATTTAAAAATAATTGCAAAGAATTTTTTGAGAAACAAAACCAGCCTTTTATCATTAAGTTTGGATAAGAATTGCATTTTTTATTTAAACTGAAATTAAAACACAAAAAACGATAATTTTTGTTTTAAAACTGAAGACTTTTTAAATTATAAAACAAGTCTTTTCAAATAAATAATTCTTCAATTGTTACTAAAATATATAAATACAAACTTTGACTTAAAATTGAAAATTATTTACATGTAGGAATTAAAATATTAACGCGCGAAGCACTCTTAAATTTAAACCTACAAAACTGTTCTTTTTTTTTATTAAAAAAAATTCAAATTGAATAAGTTAAGAATAAAATCACTAGACTGAAACAATATTTGGTAATTTTACAGTCTAAGATATTTTTTTTGACAATTTTATTCTATGGTCATTTTTAAAAAAATATAGGGACGAACGGGCACTTTTTAATCAAAGGGTAAGAAATTCAGGATAAATTTAGAAGAATTTAGAAAAATTCAATTTACATTCAAAAGAATTGGTAAAAAGGATTTAAAAAATTCAAAGCGAATTAAACAAAAATCAAATAATTGAAAACAATTTTTAAAAAACTTAATTGAATTCAGCTACACTTTGAAATAAGCTTATAAAAATCTAAGGGCATTCAAAGAATTTGATAAAATGCCGAGGCATTCAAGATTATCCTAATATACTTCAGGATCAATTAAATAAAAACTTTTAAAAATTCATAATATTCACTGAATTAAATAGAATTGAGTGAATTTAGAAGAATTCATGTAAATTAAAAAATGCAAATGTAAATTCAAAAGAATTCAAACCAATTGGAACAATTTTAATAATAGAAAAAAAAATTTAATTTTTACAATAAATTTTGAGTGAATTTAGAGAAATTGAAAAGAATTGAGAAGAATTAGATAAAATTCATTTTAAAATCTACCTGAATTCAAAAAGCAATCAAGTAAATTGAAAACAATTCAAAAACATGGAAAAATTAATTAAATTGGGTAAAATTGAGTGAACTTGAAATTCAAAAAATTTAAAGGATTTAGGATAAATTAATAACAATTCAGGGCGACCTAAAAATGAATTGTAAAAAATATTTGAAAATCTATCCAAAGCTTCAAAAACCTAAGAAATCACTCATAGCTGGTAAAAAAATTTTCAAAGCCAATAAAATATTAAAAAACCATAAAATTATTTAAAACCCTGGAAATCCCTTGAAATTTTTTTAATTTTTTGAAAATACCTTGCAAACTATTAAAATACTTTAAAATATTTCAGTCTTTGAAAGACTTCAAACTACTGAAATAAATAAAAAATTTCTGGGAATCTCTTAATCTCAAGTATTTCAAATCCTTTTAAATCCCATTAAATTCAAATAAAATAATTCAAATAATTTAAAATCCTTTAAACTTCTCTGTAATTTTGTAAAGCTCTTGAAAATGCCCAGGAAATTGAAAAAAAAATATGTTAAAATCTTTCAAATCCGTTTTTAATTAATAAGATTCATTTTAAAAATCCTCGGAATCTTTTAAAATTCCCTAAAATACTTCAAATTAAAAGCGTTAGAAGTTTTTAAAATCCCTTAAATGATTTAAGTCTGTTTAAAATTTCTAGGGACCTTCATAAATACCCTGAAATATTTCAAAGAATGCAAAATAATTTTAAAAAAACGTATCAACTTAAAATGAATATTTGAACAAATGAATAATTATTTTGAAAAAATGACTGCGTAGAAGCCCAGATATTTTCTTTTTCGAGAATTTTCCAGTGTCAGGAGTTTTATTTTTCGGAAAAAACAATATGAATCTTTTACCCTAAAAGTTATTTGTTTAATTGTTAAGGCTTTTTAATTGAAACTGCTAAATTTTTAACGTTAAAATCTCTAAATCGATTAATTTTAAATAGATTCAGAATCTTTTTGTAAAATAAATTATTCTTTAATTTTTAAAACTCGAAATACAGTTTAATTTAAAAAAAAATTTACATTATATTTACAGCTGATTGTCTCAAAACCTTTTTTTATTCATATTAAAAAATTGTATGATTAAATTTTTGTTATAAACTGAACACTTCTTAAACTAAAAGTTAAATTATTTTTATCTTAAATAGTTAAAAATTTATTAGAAAGCTTCAAAATTTTGTATATTTTACAACGATTCGAATTCTTCCTAATTTTTTTTGCCCTGTAAAATGGAAAATATTTTTTAGAATTTTGAAAATCTTTTTAAATCTTTTTAAATATTCTCTTCAGACTATAAGAGCCAAAATTCAGGTATGAATAGCCGGATATTGTTGGTATTGTGGAAAATTCGATTAAATTATTTGAAATTATTGTAAAATTTAAAAAAAAAATTGAATCTTTGCAGACCTTCTAAATCAAAATTTAACGATTTTACTTGTAAATTAAATTTTTTCAAAAACAACAATTAAAATTGTAATGTTTAATGTTTAGTTATTTGTTATGTTCTAAAAATTTGATTTATAATTACCGATTTTACATGAACAATCAAATATTTCTAAATAATCGGCAATTGTTTTTTTCTTCTTAATTAAAAAATTAAAAATTTAACGCGAAAATAATATTTTAAATTTGATAAAAGCCTTTAATCATAAATATATTATGTTGAAGTTACTTTAACATTAAAAATAGTTTATAAAAATTCAATCGGTCGTTGACATTTGTTTAACTGCACTAAGAATTTTAAAATTACAATTAAAACAATTTAATTTTTAACGTTAAAATCTGGAAATTCTTAAATTTTGATCTGATTCCGAATCGTCTTGTAAAATATTATTCACTAATTAATCCTTAATTTATAGTTCAATTTAAAAAATCATTAAAATTTATATTCACTTTTGATTAACTAAAAATGTTTTTTATTCAAAATTGTCGATTTCAAACGTCACTAATTTTTAATTTTTTAAATCTTTAAAGCAGTTTTTTAAAATTCTTTAAATGAAAAATTTACACTTAAAATTAAAATCCCGAATGGAAAATTTTCGAATTACGCACTGTAAACTGAATGATATCATAATTAAAAAAGATAAAAATTCAATTGAATATTTAAAAAAAGGGTTGAAATCAAACTTATAGAGAATTTTTTTATTACAAATTTGTAAAAAATTCCCTGTAATTTCAAATAAAATTTTTCCACGGAAACCCATTTTAATTCGGGAATTTATTTATAATCTTTGTTATTATAAAAAAAGTGATTTATTTTTCATTAGTTTATTTGTTAAAACACTATTATCTACGTATTTATATTTTTTTACTATTAAAAAAATAAAATCTTTTTCGGTTAAGTGTAACTTTTTTGAAAAATTTTATCAGCGTGAAAATTAATTTTTTTAAATAGAAATTTATCTATTCGGCGCTCTATTTGTTAGTAATAATCACGAATTTCATTATTAACCTAACCACTCGATTGACGACCAAAATAAGTTTGTTTC
This sequence comes from Druon quercuslanigerum, assembly GCA_010014905.2. Lineage (NCBI taxonomy): Eukaryota > Metazoa > Arthropoda > Insecta > Hymenoptera > Cynipidae > Druon > Druon quercuslanigerum. Next base: position 5,289 of record JAAAKG020132786.1, read on the forward strand.
CAACAAGGTTTTATAAAATAAAATTTTTTTCCAAGAAAATCCATATTTATTAGGGCTTTTGTTTAGTATTTATAAATGGCAATTATTTATTTATATGTTAGAAAATTGTTTTAATAATTAGTATTCATATATAATTTGTTTATTTTATTTTATTATTTCTTTACCAAATTTAAATTAAATTAACAAAAAGATTTATTGGAAAAGATAACTTTTTATTAAAACCACTTTAACTGAGAACTCTGTTTAATTAATTTAATCTTATTTTAGTTGAAATTAAACTATTTTGTGGAAAATTCATCTTTTTATGGAAATTCATGTTTTATTTGTAGAAAATTAATCCTCTTGGTTGAAAATGTATCTGTTTAGTTGAAATTGTGTATCTTTTGGATAAAAATTAATATTGATAATTACAAAATGTAGATAAACTGACAGTTTTTAAATTTTTTTAACTTTTATAAATTATAGAGTTCAAAAATTCAGACTCAGTTCCAAAATCATAAATCCAAGCTATTATCCTTAATGCTCTAAATTAATCAATGAACTTAAAAATTTTCAAGATCATTTTAAGGAATTTTAACCTACATTAAAAACTAAAAAATTGAAATTTTTTTAACAGAACACTTTTTAAATTAGAAGTTAAATTATTTTTATTTTGAACTTGGAAAGGTTCAAAATTTTATTAAAAAATTTACGGAAATCTAGAATTTGTTCCTGCAAATTTTTAAAAATTTCCTTAAAATTTGGATGTACAAGTAACAATTTATCGCTTATTATTTGTTGAAATATTTTAGTAATTTTAAGAGTTATTTAGAAGTTTTTAAAAGATTTAAAATTGTTTGTACCCACAAAATTCCGCTATTCTTCACGAAATTTTGAAATAAAAAATGATATAAATGATTAAAATGATGTTTCATTTTGAAAAATTATTTTAAGAGAATACATAAAAAGATTTTAAAAGATATTTATCGACTTTTGCCTACAATTTTTAGAAAATCCTGCAAATTTTTTAAAATATCCTTCAAGTCTACCAGATTCTTTTTTTTTTGACAATTTTGTACATTTTTTAAAACCTTAATAAATATTCTCTTAAAATAATTTTTCAAAATGAAACATCATTTTCAATTTTCTGGGGAATCTTAAGGTAATGTTTATTCTTTTCTTGGAAGCCCTTAAAAATTCTTTAAAAAACTTGTAAATTATTTGTTTAAAATTTGCAAAAATCTTTTAACGATTCCAGGCTTTCCATATCAAACAATTCAGTTTTAAAGTGTTTACTTTTAAATATTCGATTTCAATTTACTTGCCTTAAATTAACAGTCAAAAATTTCTAAATATTCAATAATTATTCTTTTTCCTAACTGAAAATTTTCAAATTTAATGGGCTAAAAGTTGAATATTTTAAACTGAAACATTATTTTAAATATAATAAAAGCTTTTAATTACGAATATATTATTATAAAGTTATTTATAAGACATTTACATTTCGAAATTCTTAAATTTCGAACGGATTGAGAATCGTTTTGTTAAATCAATCATTGGCCACTTTTTAATACTTGAGGCACAAATCCATTAAATAATTATTTATTTATATTTACAGCTGATAAAATAAAAATGTTTTTTATACAAAATTTGCAACGGCAAACACTTATAATTTTTAATTTTTTAAGCCTTTGAGACAACATTTTAATGTTTTCTAAATAAAAAATGTACGCTTAAAAATAAAGGTCTAAAAAAAAAATGTTTGAAGTAAAAGATTTTTGAATTACAATAAAAAAGCAGAATATTGAACTAAAAAAGATCAGCTTTCAGCCAAAAATGGGATAGTTCAATTGTCGATTAAGAAAATTATTATTCACTAAAATGATCAATATTTAATTGCAGTACTTGAATTTTTAAACAAACCAAAATTAATTTTCGAAGAAGACGATTAATTTTCAAACAGAAAGATTAATTTTCTACTAAGAAAGACGATTTTTCAAAAAAATATATATGAATTTTTCATAAAAAATTTGTATTTTTAACCACAAAAATACCAATTTTCAATCAAATAGTTGATTTTTTAACGAAACTAAAGAGTTTCCAACTTAAATTATAAATCTTCATCTCGAATAGATGAATTTTAAGCAAAAAATTTATTTTTTTATCTAAATATTAAATAACTATATTTTCAGTAAAAAAAATCAAGAACAAAAAAAAACAAATTTTCAAAAAAAAATAGATAAAGTGGCAACTGGAATAGTTAAAATTTTAGTATAAATATTAATTATGTACCTTTAACACAAATAAATTAAAGTTTAATAAAAGAGTGATCCTCAACCAAGTATTTAAATCTTCATTTTAAAAAAATTAATAAATTTTCTACTGAGGCTGATGATTTTTTAACTAAAAACTGAATAGTTGAATTTTCAGTTAAAGAACTTGATTTAAAAACAAAGAAAAAAAATAAACTTTCAATAAATAAAAATAAAGCTACTCTTAAAAATTGAGAATTATTGTGTTTCATTTTAATATTGCAATTTGAAAAAATGAAGCACGCTCTCAAAAAAATTCCCTAACTTAAAAAAAGTTCCCTGACATTTCCAGGTTTTTCCAGGTACATAAAAATTCCCTGGTAATCCAGGTTTTTTAGGGTCTAGAGGTAGGACAGATAGTCTGAATCAAGCAGCATCTATTTGATTTAAAATTAATATTTTTGGTAGAAATATGATTTTGTTGTTAAAAATGCTATTTTGTTGAAATTTCTTCTTTTTTGGTGAAAATTCTGTTTTTTTTTAGAAAGTTTATATTGCTGGTTGAAAATTCATTCTTTCAGAAATAAATTAATCTGCTTGGTAGAAATTTAATCTTTTTTGGTTAAAAATTCGACTTTTTCTTTAATTGATCTTTTTTGGTTGAAAATAAAACTATTTTGCTGATACAAAAATAATCTTTCTGGAAATTTCGTCTTTCTTTATAGAAAATTAATTTTTTTAATTGAAAATTCATCTTTTTGGTAGAAACTCATCTTTTTTATCTAGGAAAATATAACTTTCAAGTGAAAAATTCATATTTTATAGTATAAAATTAATCTTTGCGGTTGAAAATTCATCTTTTTGCTTGAAACTTTCTTTTTTTTTTGGTTGTAACTTTAACGAGTTTGTTAAAAATTCGTATTCCAGTAAAAAATTCATCTTCCTGGTTAAAAATTAATTTATTTTTAGAAAATTAATCTTCGCGGTAGATATTTCATCTTTTTGGTGGAAAACTGTTCTTTTTTATTGAAAATTCCTTTATTTATTAGTTAAAAAACATTTTTTTTTAGTGAAGATTGAATTATTCCTTGTATGGTTAAAAAATGTTATTTTTTAGTTGAAATTTCAGCTGTTTGATGGAATATTCATATTTTTGTTTGAAAATTGCGTCTTTTTTATTTTAGTTAAACTAGTTTTTTGAAAATTCGTCATTTTGTTAGAAAAATAATCTTCCTCGTTGAAAATTTATTTATTTATTTTTTTTTAGAAAATTAATTTTTGTGGTAGAGTTTTCATCGTTTTGGTGGAAAATTGATACTTTTTTATTGAAAATTCCTTTTTTTATTAGCTAAAAACAATTTTTTTAGGGAAAATTAAATACCTCCTCGTATGGTTGAAATTTATTATTTTTTAAATGAAATTCCAACTGTTTGGTGGAATATTCACGTATTTGGTTCAAAATTGCGTCTTTTTGATGATCAGTTTAACTAGTTTTTTTTAAATTCTTCATTTTGTTAGAAAATTAATCTTCGTGGTAGATATTTCATCTTTTTGGTCGAAAATTGATTTTTTTATTTAGCGGAAAATTAATCTTTTTGGTTCAAAACTAATTTATTTGATTAAAGTTAATATTTTATTTATTGAAAATTTCTTTTTTATGAATCAAACAACAATTTTTTTAGTGAAAATTAATTATTCCGTGCATGGTTAAAATTGTTATTTGGATTGTAAGTTTAACTAGTTTATAGAAAATTCGTAATCTTAGTAAAAAATTAATCTTCCTAGTTGAAATTTTTTTTTAGAAAAATAATCTCCGTGCTAGAAATGTCATCTTTTTGGTGGAAAATTGATCTTTTTTATTGAAAATTCTTTTTTTTTATTAGTTAAACAACAATTATTTTTAGTGAAAATTAAATTATTCCGCGCATGATTAAAAACTGTCATTCTTCAGTTGAAATTCCAACTATTTGGTGGAATATTCATGTATTTGCTTGAAAATTGCGACTTTCTGATTGTAAATTTAACTAGTTTTTAGAAAATCCGTCATTTCAGTAGAAAATCAAGCTTCCTAGTTATAAATTTTTTGTACGAAATTAATCTCTGTGGTAGAAATGGCATCTTTTTGGTGGAAAATTGATCTTTTTTTTAATAGAAAATTAAACTTTTGGTTCAAAATTAATTAATTTAGTTAAAGTTGAACATTTTTTTATTAAAAAATCCCACTTTCTTTAGTGAAAATTGAACTATTCCAATTATGATTAAAAAATTTATATTATTTTAGTTGAAATATCACCTATTTGGTGGAATATTCATGTATTTTGATGCAAATTCGTCTTTTTTGGTTAGAAATGTTTTTTTGGGAATTCAAATTTTTATTGGAAGATGATGAAACTCTTTTGTTAAAAAAAATTTTTTTTCTTGAAAATTTAACTCTCTGCTGGAAATCGAAATCATTTTGTTAGAATTTCGTTTTTTTTTAGTAGAAAAATAATCTTCTTGGTTAAAAATTCATCTTGTTTCTTTAAAATTAGGTTTTTTGGTAGAAAGTTAATATTGCCAGATGAAAATTCATATTTTTTATGGAACATTAATCATTTTATTAAAAAATGTCGTCTTTTTTGGTTAAAAATTCAACTGTTTGGTTGAAAATCAATCTTTTTTAGTTTAGGATCCCACTTTTTCTTTGACAATAAAACTATTTTGTTGAAAATTCGTCTTTATTGGTAGAAAATTAATCTTCTGGATATAAATCTTATCTTTCATGGTTATAAATATAACTGTTTTATTGAAAATTAATCATTTTTTGGTTAAGGATTAAACTATTTTCGTGCAAATTTGTCTTTCTAGATTGAAAATTAAGTTTTTTTTTAATAAAAAAATGTAATTATCCCATTTTTAGTTGAAAATTAAAGTATTTGGTAGAAGATTCATTTATTTTGATGAAAATTCGCCCTTATTCGTACCAGATTATTTATCTTGGTTGAAAATTCTTCTTTTTTAATTGAAAATTTAATTTTTTGGTTGAAAATTAAACTATTTTGTTAACAATTCGTCGATTTTTATAAAAAATTAATCGCTTGCCAAACAATTTCATCTTTTTTTTGGTTGAAAATTCAACGGCTTTATTAACAATTAATCTTTTTTAGTTGAGAATTCAACATTTTGGTTGACATTAAAACTATTTTCGTGAAAATTCGTCTTTATAGATTAAAAATTAAGTTTTTTGACTGAAAATATAATTATCCCACTTTTGGTTAAAAATGTATCAATATTAGTTGCAAATTAAACTATTTGGTAAAGGATTCAGCTATTTTTATAAAAGTTCATCCTTCTTCCTACCATACTATTTTTTTTATTCGAAAATTCTTCTTTTTTAGTTGAAGATTTAATTTTTTTGTTGGAAAATAAACGTTTTTGTTGAAAATTCTTCATTTTTGGTATAAAACTAAATTTTTTGCTAAAAGTTCATATTTTTGGTAGAAAATTACTTTTTTGGTTTAAATTAGATCTTCTTTTGTTAAAAATGCTACTGTATGGTTTATAATGAACCTTTTTTGACTAAAAATACATTTCTTGGTCGAAAATCCATCTTCTTTCGTAGAAAATTCATCTTGTTAATTTAAAATTAAACTACTTGGTTAAAAACTAAACTATTTTGTTAATAAATTCGTCAATGTTGGCAGAAAACTAATATTTTTGGCTGAAAGTTTAACTAATTTGTTGAATTTTCTTTTCCGTTAAACAATCATTTTTTTATTGAAAAATTCACTATTTATTAGAAAATTCGTATTTTTTGTGGAAAACTCATTTTTTTTATTGAAAATTCATCTTTTTGGTTAAAATTTTTACTCGTTTGTTGAATTTTCTTTTTAGCTGCCTAATCAT
>JAAAKG020132786.1:11504-37287 GCA_010014905.2 Druon quercuslanigerum
AATATTAAACTATTTTATTAATAAATTCGACAATGTTGGCAGAAAACTAATATTTTTGGCTGAAAGTTTAACTAATTGGTTGAATTTTCTTTTTAGTTACACAATCATTTGTTATTGAAAAAATCACTATTTATTAGAAAATTCGTATTTTTTGTGGAAAACTAATCTTTTTGATTGAAAATTCATCATTTTATTGAAATTTTAACTATTCGAATATTTGGACAGAAAAAATCATTCTCAATTTTATGTCAGAAGCTTTTATAGCTGAACATTTTGTATAATAATTTGTTTATAACAATCGTTAATTTAATTGATCAAAAAATATCTTGATAAAAATCAATATTAGCTTAGTAGTTAAAAGAAGATTTATTGGAAAAAATGACTTTTATCTATTAAAAAAACTTTCTGTTAGGAAACCTGTTTGATATAATAAATTTTAGGTATGAATAAAAAAAAAGTTTTTAGTAGATTGATAGAATTATTTATTTGCTTTAAGTTCAAATGTAAATTTTCTCGGGATTCTTGAAAAATACAAAAAACATTATTTATTGAAAATTCAAACTTTATCACTTTATGTGTTTAAATATTATTGTACACAAAAATAAATTGAAAGATCTAAGCAAAACAAAATTTTAAGGAATTAATACGAAATATGTCAAATGAGTAAAGTATATATCGTATATATTTACGAATATTAAATTTTGAGGTTAGAATTTTACTGCAAACTTTAGGTGGAAAATGTGACTTTATTCAAAAATATAAAATAAATTTGTGCTAGCAACTTGACAAAGAATATCATTTAAAAATTCTCAGGATAAAAATTATTATTTAAAACTAAATAAAGTATTGAAAACAATTAGTGGGTTGTTTGACTAACCTTGTTTAAAAAATCCCTTTCTTATTTTCTGAATGATGCTATCTTTTTGATTGTTTCCACAATTTTCGGCTCTTGAATATATACACAATAAAACATTAGGCAAAGTTGTATTCACAAAAATGACTAGAAATAATTAATTAAAAGAACAAGCTTCTGTGTTGTGTTTGTTCTTTGTTGACATGAAAACTTGCAATCTTAAAACTGCGCATGCGTGAAATATGTCAAAAATTTAAACCGACGATAGTGACATCTGTATTATATTTTTCACGTGGACTGTTGTATTTTTCGGGATTTTATTATTATAATTGTCGGCTATTGTTCGTTGATTGTACAAATCATGAATATGTAGAAGTAAAGGATTATTTTTTAAATAACAGATATTAAAATAGAAGGTTCAATAAAAGGTAAGAGAAAAGGTTTTAAAATAGAAGATTAGTTTTAGGTAAACATAACCTATGATTTCGAGAGTGCTGAAAGTTATATCAATTTTTTAAGTTTTTCCAAATGAATGAATAGGAAATTAATTAGTTTTTCTACAAAAGAATAGATTTTTAATAAAATGAAGCAAAACTTAAATGTAAGAAATCTCATCTCTATTATTTATTCAACATTTCTAGTAACGCTGTGATCAAAAGAATTACTCAAAATATTTTTGTCTGTTGTTTATACAACTTCATTACTTTGATTTTTTAAATATTTTCACGTCCAATTTTCATTAGTTGTTAAAAAAAACACAGTTTTATTATTTAAATTTATATTTAGTCGAAAGGCTGTTTAAAAATACATCTATTTTGTTGAAAATTAATCTTTTGGTCGAAATTGCATGTACTATTTTTTAGGTTAAATTGGTATTTTTTGTAGAAAATTAATCTTTTTAGTTGAAAACTCTTTATTATTTTTTTTAATTGTTTCTTTTTTTGAAAATTCAATTATTTGGTTGAAAATTAATGTATTTTATCGAAAATTCGTCGATGTTAGTAGGACATTATTTCTCTTCGAAATTTTATATTTCATGGTTAAAAATGAAACTGTTTTGTTGAAATTTTGTGTTCTTTGTTAGAAAATCCTTGCTTGAAAATGCATCTTTTTTGTGCTCAATAATTCAATCGTTTTTTCTTTAAATAGATCTGTTTCTGTTGAAAATACAATTTTTTGTTTAAAATCTAATTATTTTGTTAAAAAAATAAATCTTGTTGACAAAAAAATCATCTTCTTGTTTGGAAATTTGCCTTCTCTATATAATATTAATCTTTTTAGTTGAAAATTCATTTTTTTAAATTGAAAATTCGTCATTTTTTATAGAAAATTCATCAGAAAAGTTGAAAATTCATCTTTTTTGTTAAAAATTTGTATTTTTGGTTGAAAGTTTAACTAATTTGTTGAAAATTCGTCATTTTTGTCGAAAATTAATCGTGTTGGTTAAAAAATCTTCTTATGGTAGAAAATTATTTTTTTCTCGTTGAAACTTGAAAGATTTTGTTGAAAATTCCTTTTTTATAAGTTAAAATACAATTTTAAAGTAAAAATAAATTATTCGGCTTACGCTTAAAAACTGATATTTTTAGTTAAAATGTCAACTATTTTGTGGAATATTTATGTATTTTGTTGAAAGATTGTCTATTTCTGGTAGACAACTTAATATTTTGTGCAGAAAATTCATCTTTTTAGTAGACAATTAATATTTTAAACAAAATTTTCAACTATTTGGAGAAAAATTGGTTATTTTTGTAGAAAATTTATCTTTTTTTTCTAAAAATTCTATTTATTTGTTTCAAAATATATATATTTTGATTGAGGATTCAACAATTTTGTTGACAATTAATATATTTTATTAAAAATTCGTTTATGTTAGTACAAAATTATTCTTCTTGGTAAAAATTTCATATTTTATTATTAAAACTGTAACTGTTTGACTCACAATTTATCTGATCAAGTTGAAGATTATTTAATTATTTTGTTAAAATTTCTTTCTTATATGTGTATAAATTTAATTTTTCGTAATCAAAATTTGTTATACCATATTTAGTTAAAAATTTATCTTTCTTAGTTCGAAATTAAACTAATTGATGAAAAATTCAAGTATTTTGATGAGGATTCCTCTTTCTTGGCGAAAAAAATCTTCTTGCTTGAAAATACATATTTTTGGTAGAAAATTTGTCACATTTTCCAAAAATCGATCGAAAATTGGCCATTTTTGTAAAAAATTAATGTTCTTGATTTAAAAATCGTATTTTTTGGTAGAAAATTAATCTTCGGGTTATAATTTTCATCGTTTTGGTTAAAAATGCAACTTTATGTTTGAAAATTGTTCTCTGTTGGTAGAAAATGATTCTTATGGTTGGGAAATTTGTCTTTTTGGTAGAAAATTTTTCTTTTTTTCTTGAGAAATTTAACTATTTGGTAGAAATTTAATTTTTGTTATCAACAATGCAACTGTTTTGTTGAAAATTGATCTCTATGCTTTAAGATTCAACTTTTTCTTGGAAAATGAAACTATTTTGTTGAAATTTCGTCTTTCTTGTTAGAAAATGAATTTTCTTGGTTGAAAATTCATATTTTTTGTTGAACATTCGTTTGTTTGATAGTAAATATGATTTGCCGGTTCATCTGTTTTTTTATTTGTCGTTTTTTCAATGAAGATTTAACTTTTTAGTTGAAAGTTAAACTATTTTGTTGAAAAATTAATCTTTATGATAGAAAAATAATATTCTGGGTTAAAAATGAATTTTTTTCGGTGAAAATTGATCTTTTTTGGGGAGAATTTTAACTTTTTGGTGGAAAATTCGTCTTTTTGGTTAAAAGTTGAACTGATTTGTTGAGCATTCGTCATTTTAGTAGAAAATTAATCTTGCTGGTTAAAATCCGTCTTTTTTGGCCGAAGTTTTTTTCTTTTTTTGTTAGGATTCAAGTTTCTGTTGAAAAATGAAACTGTTTTGTTGAAAAAATGATCTTGTTGATAGAAAAATAATATCCTGTGTTAAAAATTATTCTTTTTCGGTGAAAATTGATCTTTTCTGGGGAGAAATTTTAACTATTTGGTGGAAAATTCGTCTTTTTGGTTAAAAGTTGAACAAATTTGTTGAAAATTCGTCATTTTCGTAGAAAATTAATCTTGCTGGTTAAATATTGTCTTTTTTGGTCAAAGGTTTTTTCTTTTTTTTCAGGATTCAACTTTCTTTTGAAAAATGAATCTATTGTGTTGAAAATTCATCTTTTTTGTAGTAAATTAATCTTCTTTGTAGAAATTTAATATTTTCTGGTTAAGAATTCAACTGTTTGGTTGAAAATTTATCGTTTGTAGTTAAAGATTTATCTTTATGTTTGAAAATGCATATTTTTTGGTTAATAATTCAACCCTTTATTCTTTAAATAGATCTGTTTCGGTTGAAAATTCAACTTTTTGGTTGAAAATCAAATTATTTTGTTGTAAAATCTAAAATAATTTTAGATGAAAATTCCTTTTTTAAATTGAAAATTCATCTTTTTGGTTGAAAGTTGAACTATTTTGCTGCGAATTCTTTTTTTTATTAATTGAAACACCATTTTTTCAGTGAAAATTGAACTATTCCATTTAGAATTGAAAATTCGTCTTTGTTGGTAGAAAATTATCCTTTCTGGTCAAACTGTAATCTTTTTTCGTTACCATTTTATTACAAGTTGGCCTTTTTTAGTTAAAAATTAATTTTTTTTACTCTTAATTGGATTGATCTATTTTTTGTTGAAAATAGATCTTTTTTATTTTAAAATTTAACTTTTTGTTGTAAATTTCACTATTTTATTCAAAGTTCATTTTTTTAAATAAATATTTTGCACTGAAAATTTAACTTTTCGTTTTTTGGTTAAAAATTAATCTTGCTTACTTGAAAATGCAACTATTTGATAGAAAATTAATGAATTTCTAGAAATTCTCGAAAGAAATAGTCATTTTAGTATTTATTAATTGATGAAACAACTATATTATTTAAATTAATGCCTCAACTCAAGGCTCTTTAAAAATAAATATATAATTCCTAATAATATTAGTTAATTCTATCCTTTTGGACTTTGAAAATCTATCTATTTTCTTGAAAAATAATGATTTTAACTAAAGATTTAAATAATCCATTTTTAAGAGAAAATTCAATATTTTTTTGAAAAGTCAACTATTTTGTCGAAAATTCGTCTTTATTGGTAGAAAATTAATCTTCTTGGTAGAAATTTCGTCTTTTTTCGTAAAAATTCGCCTTTTTTTATAGAAAATTCATCTTTTGAGTTGAAAAATCATCATTCTTGATATATAATTTAAATATTTTGTTGAAAATTCCTTCTTTTTATTTGGAAAGAAAAAGTTTTTTAATAGAAATTTAACTTTTCCTTTTACATTTAAAAATTGATTTTTTTTAGAAAATTCAACTATTTGGTGAAATATTCATATGTTTTTTTGAAAGTTCCTTTTTTTGTTGAAAATTAATTTTTTTTGTCTGAAAATTGAACTGTTACATTTTTGCTTTCAAACTGATATTTTTCAGCTGAATAAAATATATAACTGTGCTTACATTTTTCGTTGAAAATTTATCCTTTTTCATTTAAACTTCAACTATTTTTTGATATTTTGTATTTCTTTTGGCTAAGAATTATTTTTTACCGCAAACGTAACTTCCTTTGTTGTTAAAAATTGATATTTATATTTGAAAATGCATCTGTTACATATAAAGCTCATTTATTTTGGTAAGATTTTTTTTTCATCTATTTCATCTATTTTTTATAAGAAATTAAAATCTTTTTTTCTGCAATATCAACTGTTACATTTTTTGTTAAGAAAGTATCTGTTTTTCATTAAAAATTCAAGTATTTTTTTGAAATTTCCTTTTTTAAATTCAAAATTCATCTATTACATACAAAAATTATATATTTTGTTTGAAAATTATTTTTTTATTGAATTTAACTGTTTTTTTTTTATTAGAAATTAATTTTTTTTAAACATCAACTTTGTTACATTTTTGTTGAGAATGTATCCTTTTTCATTAAAAATTTAACTATTTTGTTGAAATTTGCACTAAACAATATAAATTTTTAACAAAAAATTGAGTAACTCTTAGTTGAAAAATTTATTTTCAACAGAAAATAACGAATTTTCAGTAAAATATATTTTCTGTCAAACAATTACTCTCCACCAAAAAAAAAAAACTTTAAAAAAAATAGTTATATTTTCAAACAAAGTAATGAATTATCAACTAAAATTGTGAATATTTAATTGGAACACTTTAATTTGAAGTCAAAAAGATGAACTTTCAATTAAAATGCTGACTAAATAGGTAAATTTTTAAACAGGAAGATTATTTTTTACCAAAAAAGATTAATTTTCAACTAGAAAAAAACATTTATTAACCAAAAATTGAATAATTAAATTTTTGATAGAAAAATTAAGGTCCAACCTAAAAGATGAGTTTTCAACTAAAATGGTACTTGAATTTTTAACCGAAAAAAAGATTTTTTAGGCAAGAGGAATAACTTGACAAGAAAATGACAATTTTCTACAAAACCATTGATTTTTAACAAAACATGTGGATTTTCAATGAAATATTTGAATTTTTAATTAAAAAAGACAAATTTTTTAACAAACTTGTTGAATTCTATACAAAAAAAAAAGAATTTTGAACACATAAATGTTTAAACAACTGTTTTAATTTCTAAATAAAATATTACAGTTTTAACAAAAATTATGATGGTTACGTATACTGTTAAAATTCTAATTCTAAAAAAAAACAAATTTTCAGCAAAATACTTAAATTTATGCTGTAATAATTAAATTTTTAGTTTACAAAATAATTTTTCCACAAAATAGTTACATTTTTAACCAGAGATAAAAATTTATATTCAACAAAAAATAGAAGTTACATTTACGGTAAAACAAATTTTCAGCCGAACAAAAAATGAAATTTTAAGAAAATAGTTGAATTTTCAATGAAAACCGGATAAATTTTCTACAAAAAATAAAATGCTCGATATTTCAGCAAAACATATTTCAATTTCTTATAAAAACAGTTGAGTTAAATTTAAAAAAAATCATTTTTATCAAATATATGAATTTCATCCGTAACAGATGCATTTTCAATTAAAAATATATGAATTTTCTAAAAAAAGAAAGTTTCAGTTACGGTAAAAAATAATTCTCTGTCAAACGAAAGACAAAATTTCAAAAAATAGTTGAATTTTCAATGAAAAAGGATAAATTCTCAACAAAAAATTCAACAGTTGATATTCAAACGAATTAAATTCAAATTTTTTAAAAATTAAAATTAAATTTTTTTTTAAATACCAATTTTCTACGAAAAACATTAATTTTCAACAAAAGAGATGATTTTTCTATCAACTTGATTAATTTTTTAATACTTTAACACAAAAAAATGCATTTTTAGCGTCATCATTAAATCTTTAACCAAGAAGATTTATTTTCTATTAAAAAACCCGATTTTTCTACTTAAAAATTAAGAATTTTTAATAAATTATATGAATTTTTTACCTAAATGGATAAACTTTCAAACAAAAAGATGAGTTTTCCACACAAAAATATTATTTTCTACAACAACAAAAAAACAATTTTCAAACAAAAAGATTTTTTTCTACCGAATAGTTTAATGTTCAGTGGAAAAAGATCAGTTTGGAACCAGAAATTAAATAATTCAATTCTCAGACCAAAAAATTTATTTAAAAAAATAAATAAATAAAAATAAAATAATATTATTAAGACTTACATATTTATTTTCAAAGAGCCTTGAATTATACATTACAGTAATTTAATTGTATATATGTATCAAGATTAATTTTCAACCAAAAATATAAGTTAAATTTTTGTTGCAATATTAATTAAAAAAAAAAAACAGAATTTTGAATAAAATAGTGAAATTTGCAACAAAAGTTATGAATCTTGAATACTGAACTCAACAAAGCATAGAATATTTCAAATTATAATTAAAAAAATAATTTTTAACGAAAGAATACCAATTTGTAATAAAATAGTTGAATCCGTGGGCAAAAGAAAAAAAAAATTTTTAAGGAGGAGTTATGTATCCTTGATTTGTAACCAAAAATGATTAAATTTTCGCCAAAAAGGATTATTCTCTACGTACTAAATCGAATTTTCGATTTTTCTACCAAAAAAACCGAATGTTCAACAAAAAAGATGAAATTTCAAAAAAGAATTTTAAACAATTTTAAACTGTTTATTATTTTACTACAAAATAAAATATTTTTTAACCAGAAATACTAATTTTCTATAAAGAAACTAAATGCTTAACAACAAATTTAAAATTTCAACATAATAGTTTCATTTTCCAACAGAAAGTTAAATCTTGATGCGAAAACTTTCACCAAAAAATACAATTTTTAACTAACAAGATTAATTTTTTACTCAAATGACGAACTTTCAACAAATTAAATAAACTTTCAATCAAGAAAATGAATTTTCAACCGCAAAGGTTAATTCTCCAACAAAAAAGACGAATTTTCAACCAAGAGTATGATTTTTTTATCATCAAGATTAACTTTCCAACAAAAATGTTTCATTTTCAAGCAAAAAGTTGAATCTTGAACAAAAAAAGATAAATTTCCAACCAAACTGTGGAATACTTAACCAAAAAATATGAAATTTCTACAAAGTAAATAAATTTAATACAAAAAAAATGAATTTTTAATCATGAAAATTTAATTTTCTGCCAAAAAACTGAATGTTTAACAAAAAATATGAGTCTTCAACAAAATAGTTTCATTTTCAAACAAAAAGTTGAATCCTAAAAAGAAGAAAAAACTTGCAACCAAAAAATACGATTTTTAACTAACAAAATTAATTTTTTTACTAAAATGACGAACTTTCAACAAATTATTTAAACTTTCAACCAAAAAGACGAATTTTCCATAAAACGGTTAAATTTTTTTTAAATACCAATATTCTATGAAAGAGATTATGTTTCAACCACGGAGATGATTTTTTTATCGACAACCTTAATTTTTTAACAAAATGCTTTCACTTTTAACCAAAAAGTTAAATCTTCAATCAAAGAAGATTAATTTATTACAAAAAATATGAATTTTCAACCAGTAATATTAATTTTCTACAAAAAAAAAAAACAAATGTTTAACAAAAAATATGAATTTTCAACAAAATAGTTTCATTTTCCAATAGGATTTTTAACTAGCAAGATAATTTTTTTACTAAAATGACAAACTTTCAAAAAGATTAATTAAACTTTCAAACAAAAAGATGAAATTTCCACCGAACAGTTAAATTTTAATTTTCTACCAAAAAAAAAACCAAATTTTTAACAAAAAATATGAATTTTTAACAAAATAGTTTCATTATCCAACATAAAGTTGAATCCTGAAAAAAAGCAAAAACTTTTAACCAAAAGAGACGATTTTTAACTAGCAAGATTATTTTTTTACTAAAATGACAAACTTTCAACAAATTAGGTAAACTTTCAAACAAAAAGGCGAACTTTCCACCAAACAGTTCAATTTTCAACAAAAAAAAATATAAATTTTCTACGATAAAGATTAATTTTCAATAAAGAAAGATACATTTTCAACGAAATAGTGGAATTTTATACCAAAAAATATGAAATTTCCAATAAAGAATTTTAATTTACTACAAAAAAACCGAATTTTTAATAAAAAATATGAAATTTCAACAAAACAGTTTCATGTTTCAACAGAAAGTTGAATCATAAAGAAAAAACTTTCAACCAAAAAATACTATTTTTAACTAGCAAGATTAATTTTTTGACTAAAATGACGAACTTTCAACAAATTAGTTGAACTTTCAACCGAAAAGAATATTTTTCTATGAAAAAGATTAATTTTTAACCAAGGAGATGATTTTTTTTATCAACAAGCTTAATCGATGAAAAAAGATGAATTTTCAAACAAGTAGTGGAATTCTTATCCAAAAAATATAAAATTTCTACAAATAAGAATAATTTGCTACAAAAAAATATGAATTTTCAACCAGCAAAATTAATTTTGAACGAAAAAACCGAATGTTCAACAAAAAAGATAAATTTAGAACAAAATAGTTTCATTTTCGAAAAGGAAGTTGAATCCTAAAAAAAGAAAGAATAACTTTTCAACCAAAAGACGATTTTTAACCAGAAAAATTAAAAGTTCTCCAAGTATCACCAAGATTTCCATAAATACATTAATTTTCTATCATATAGTTTTCATTTTCAAGTAGGCAAGATTAATTTTCAACCAAAAATGGAATAGTCAAATTTTCAGTCGAAAATGCTAATTTTTAAAGCAGAAAAAAAGAAGAATATTGAATAAAAGAATGAAATTTTCTCAAATGTCAGAAAAGTACTTAGAACCGAAAATATTTTGTTTTCAGTTTCTGAAAATGGAGGACTTTGTAGTAACTCGATGTGTGAAAAACAAGAAGCAGGCACTCGAAAAATTCCAGGCCGTGAGTTACGAGGCGCCAAAGAAGAAAAAGCAAAAAAGCGAAACCTTCATTAAAACCATAAAAAAAGATCTGAAATCGGAAAATTCGGAGGAGGAAAATCCTCATCCAGTGGACCCGCGAAAGAAGCAAGAACTCGAGATGAAGAGGGCCAGATTTGAAGTGATGAAATTCGGGATGACTGGTCTGAAGAAAAATAAAGCGCGAGAAGCCAAAATTGCCCTCGCGATTAGTCTCGGTGCCAGACCTCTGAGGAACAAGAAGCGAAACTACAAGGAAATTCTGAATGAGAGAAAAATGCAAAAGGCGAGAGAGGAGCGAAAGAAAACTGCAGTTTCCGGGGCGACACAAAGTTTGAAGAAGCCGAAAAAACGCAGAAAGTTCAAGAAGGAAACTGGCATTTTGGGTGTCTATGGAAAAGTGCAAAAAGACTCTATATAGAAACAGATGCGATAAAAGTAGGTCGATTGTAATATCAAATTAAATAAGATTTTTTTTCATTTCTAAAAGAAGCTTTGTATTATTGGATTTCCTAATTAGTTGAAAATTCCTTTTCTTTTTCTTTGAAATTAATTTTTTTTTAATGAAATTTTAACTATTTTATGTTTGTTGAACAGAGTTTTACATGGCAGTTCAAGAGTTATAATTTTAGTTCAAAGTGAATCCCTTTGGTTGAAAATTTGAATATTTTTTGTAAAATTATATTTTTTCTTCGTGCAAAATTAATCTTTTTGACTGGAAATTTTACTATTACGTTTTTGGTTTAAAACTTATCTTTCTGATTTGAAAATTTAACTATCGTAGTTGAAGATTCATAATTTTTTTTGAAAATTCATCCCTTTGGTTGAAAATTTAACTCTTTTATTGAAAATTAGATTTTTTCTTGGCTGAAAATTAATTTTTTAACTGAAAATGTTAGCATTACATTTCTGGTGAAAATATAATCGTTTTTAGTTAAAAATTCAACTATTTATTTAAAAATTCCTTAATTTCTTGGAAAATGCGTAATTTTTAATAAAAACTTTATTCTAGTTCTAGACTCATAGTTTCAATTTAAAAATTACATTTTTTAACTTAAAAATTCAACTATTTCATTTTTAGTGGAAAATGTATCTTTTTAAATTAAAAAGTAAGCTTTTTGCAGAAAATTTATATTTTTTTCTTAAAAATTTAACTATTCCAGTTAAAGATTAATCATTTTAGTTGAAAAATAATCTTTTTAATTTAAAATTTAACTATTCCAGTTAAATGTTGATAATTTTAGTTGAAAATTGAACTATTTTGCTGAAATTTACATTTTGTATTGGTTGAAAATTAATTTTTTAACTCACAATTTAAAATAAAATTTCAGTTTGAAAATGAGCTTTTCTTCTTTGAAATTATCAACTATTTGAAAAATAAATTAAATTAAAATTAATTAATTAAATTTGAAATTATTTCAACTATCCTAGTTTAAAGTTTATATTTTACTTGAAAATTAATCCCTTTGGTTTAAAATTTAAATATTATGTTGAAAATTCATCTATTCTTTGTTGAAAATTAACTTTTTTAACTGAAAATTTAACTATTCCACTTTTGGTAGAAAAAATATCTTTTTTAACTAAAAATTCAGCTTCTTGCAGAAAATTTATATTTTTTTCTTGAAAATTCAACTATTTCAGTTAAAAATTAATAATTTTAGTGCAAAATTCATCTTTTTTATTTGAAATTCAACTATTCCAGTTAATTGCTCATAAATTTAGTGGAAAATTACATTTTTTCTTGGTTGAAAAATAATTTTTTTAACTTAAATTTTAACTATTCCATTTCTGGTTGAAATCTAATCTTTTTTAGTAGAAAATGCAACTATTCTAGTTAAAAATACATCATTTCAGTTTAAAAATTTATCTTTTCTTCCTTAAAATTCAAGTATTTCAGTTCAAGATTTATCATTTTAGTTCAAAATTAATCATTGTAGTTGAAAATTTAAATATTTAGTTGAAAATTAATTTTTTTGGTTTAAAATTCGACTATTTTAGTTGAAGATTCATAAGTTTTTTGAAAATTCATCCCTTTCGTTGAAAATTTAACTATTTTATTGAAAATTAGATTTTTGCTTGACTGAAAATTAATTTTTTTTACTAAAAATGTTAGCATTACATTTCTGGTTAAAATATAATCATTTTTAGTTTAAAAATCAAATAATTGTGTAAAAATTCCATTATTTCTTTGAAAATTCGTACTTTTTAATAAAAAACTGTAACTATTTATTCTAGTTCAAGATTCATAATTTCAATTTAAAAATTACATTTTTTCTTGGTTGAAAATTAATTTTTTGAACATAAAATTTTAACTAATCCATTTCTGGTTGAAATCTAATCTTTTTTAGTAGAAAATTCAACTATTCTAGGTAAAATATATCATTTCAGTTTGACAATCAATCTTTTCTTGTTTAAAATTCAAGTATTTCAGTTCAAGATTTATCATTTTAGTTCAAAATTAATCCCTTTAGTTGAAAATTTTAATATTTAGTTGAAAATTGATTTATTCTTTGATGAAAATTAATTTTTTTCTTTAAAATTTAACTATTTTAGTTGAAGATTCATAATTTTTTTTCAATATTCATCCCTGTGGTTGAAAATTTAACTCTTTTTTCGAAAATTAGATTTTTTCTTGGCTGAAAATTAATTTTTTGACTGAAAATGTTAGCATTACATTTCTGGTGAAAATATAATCATTTTTAGTTAAAAATTCAACTATTTGTTTAAAAATTCCTTAATTTCTTTGAAAAGATGTACTTTTTGATCAAAACATTATTCTAGTTTAAGACTCATAATTTCAATTTGAAAATTACATTTTTTCTTGGTTGAAAACTAATTTTTTTAACTTAAAATTCAACTGTTTCAGTTTTGGTGGAAAATGTATCTTTTTAAATTAAAAATTCAGCTATTTGCAGAAAATTGATATTTTTTTCTTGAAAATTCAACTATTCCAGTTAAAGATTAATCATTTTAGTTAAAAAATAATCTTTTTAATTTAAAATTCAACTATTCCAGTTAAATTTGATAATATTAGTTTAAAATTGAACTATTTTGTTAAAAATTACATTTTTCTTGGTTGAAAAATAATTTTTTTAACGAAAAATTTAACTATTCCGTTTCTGGTTGAAATCTAATATTTTTTAGTAGAAAATTTAACTATTCTAGGTAAAAATACATGATTTCAGTTTGAAAGTGATCTTTTCTTTTTTGAAATTTAACTAATCTAGTTGAAAGTTCATATTTTATTTGAAAATTAACCCCTTTGGTTGAAAATTTAACTTTTTGGTTAAAAAGTCATTTATTCTTGGTTAAAAATTAACTTTTTTAACTAAATATTTAACTATTTCATTTTTGGACGAAAATGTATCTTTTTTTAATTAAAAATTCAGCTATTTACAGTATATTAATATTTTTTTCTTAAAAATTCAACTATTTCAGTTCAAGATTTATCATTTTAGTTCAAAATTAATCCCTTTAGTTAAAAAGTTAAATATTTGATGGAAAATTAATTTATTCTGGGTTAAAAATGAATTTTTTCGTTTAAAATTCAACTATTTTAGTTAAAGATTCATAATTTTTGTGAAAATTCATCCCATTTGTTCAAAATTTAACTCTTTTCGAAAATTAGATTTTTACGTAACTGAAAATGTGAAAATTACATTTCTGGTTAAAATATAATAATTTTTAGTTAAAAATTCAACTATTTGTTTAAAAATTCCTTCATTAAGAATTATTGGAATTTGAGTTTAAAATCATAATTGAATGAAATAACATTATTAAGACTTACATATTCATTTTCAAAGAGCCTTGAATTATATAATAAAGTAAGACAATTGTATTGAAAATTAGATTTTATCTTGGCTGAAAATTAATTTTTTTAAACTGAAAATGTTAGCATTACATTTCTGGGTAAAATATAATCATTTTTAGTTAAAAATTCAAGAATTTGTTTGACAATTACTTAATTTCTTTGAAAAGTCGTACTTTTTAATAAAAATTTTAACCATTTATTCTACTTCAGGATTCATAATTTCAATTTGAAAATTACATTTTTTCTTGGTTGGAAATTAATTTTTTTAACATAAAATTTTAACTAATCCATTTCTGGTTGAAATCTAATCTTTTTAGTAGAAAATTCAACTATTCTAGGTAAAAAGTAGATAATTTCAGTTTAAAAAATTAATCTTTTCTTGTTTAAAATTTCAGTATTTCAGTTCAAGATTTATCATTTTAGTTCAACATTAATTTCTTTAGTTGAAAATTTATATATTCTGGGCTGAAAATTAATTTTTATTGTTTAAAATTCATCTGTTTGGTTCAAAATTTAAATTTTTTTCGAAAATCAGATTTTAACGCAACTGAAAATCTTAACATTACATTGCTGGTTGATATATAATCGTTTCTAGTTGAAAATTTAACTATTTGCTTAAAAATTCCTTAATTTCTTTGAAAAGTCGTACTTTTGAATAAAAACTTTAACTATTCCAGTTCAAGATTCATCATTTCAATTTGAAAATTACATTTTTTCTCAATTGAAAATTAATTTTTTAACTTAAAATTTAACTATTCCATTTCTGGTCGAAATATAATTTTTTTAGTAAAAAATTTAACTATTCTAGGTAAGAATGGATTATTTCAGTTTAAAAATTAATCTTTTCTTGTTTAAAATTCAAGTATTCCTGTTCAAGATTTATCATTTTAGTTCAAAATTAATCTCATTAGTTAAAAATTTAAATATTTAATAGAAAATTGATTTATTCTGCGTTTATAATTAATTTTTTTGTTTAAAATTCAACTATTTTAGTTGAAGATTCATAATTTTTTTGAAAATTCATCCCTTTAGTTGAAAATTTAACTCTTTTATTGAAAATTAGATTTTTTCTCGTATGGAAATTAATTTTTTAAACTAAAAATGTTAGCATTACATTTCTGGTTAAAATATAATCATTTTTAATTAAAAATTCAATTATTTGTTTAAAAATTCCTTCATTTCTTTGAAAATTCGCAGTTTTTAATAAAAACTTTAACTATTCTAGCTCAAGATTCATAATTTCAATTTGAAAATTAATTTTTGCTTGTTTGGAATTTAAGTAATCTATTTAAAGGTTTATCGTTTTAGTTGAAAATTCATCAATTTTGTTGAAAATTAATTTTTTTACCTTAAAATTTAACTATTCCATTTTTGGTGGAAAACGTATCCACATATTCGAGGTAAAGATGAATCATTTTAGTTAAAAATTAATCTTTTTCATTTAAAATTCAACTATTCCAGTTAAATGTTGATAGTTTTTGTGGAAAATTGAACTATTTTGTTAAAAGTTACATTTTGTCTTGGTTGAAAATTAATTTTTTTACCTTATAATTTAACTATTTCATTTCTGGTTAAAATCTAATCTTTTTTAGTAGAAAATGCAACTATTCTAGTTAAAAATACATCGTTTCAGTTTGAAACTTAATATTTTCTTGTTTGAAATTTAACTAGTTTATTTGAAGGTTTATCATTTTAGTTTTATTCTTCTTCTTTATTTATTCTTGGTTGAAAATTAAATTTTTTAATTAAAAATTCAGCTATTTACAGAAAATTTATATTTTTTCTTAAAAATTCAACAATGTAATTAAATATTAATCATTTTAGTAAAAAATTAATCTTTTTATTTGAAATTTCACTATTCCAGTTAAATGCTCATAAATTTAGTTGAAAATTTAACTGTTTTGTTGAAAATTACATTTTTTCTTGGTTGAAAATTAATTCTTTTAACTTAAAATTTAACTATTTGATTTTTGGTGGGACATGTATCTTTATTAATTAAAAATTCAGCTATTTGCAGAAAATTTATATTTTTTTTTCTTGAAAATTCAACTATTCCAGTTAAAGATTAATCATTTTAGTTAAAAGTGTGACTATTTTGTTGAAAATTAAATTTTTCCTTACTTAAAAATTAATCTTTTTACCTTAAAATTTAAATATTCTATTTCTGGTTGAAATCTAATCTTTTTTATTAGAAAATTGAACTATTCCAGTTAAAAATGCATTTATTTAGTTTGAAAATAATATTTTTTTGTTTGAAATTTAACTAGTCTAGTTGAAGGTTTATCATTTTAGTTGAAAACTCATCAATTTGATTGAGAATTAGACTATTCTGTGGAAAATTACATTTTGTTTTTGTTGGAAATTAATTTTTTTAACTAAAAATCTCACTATTTGACTATTGGTGGAACTTGTATATTTTTTGATTAAAAATTCAACATTTTGCAGAAAATATATTTTTTTTCTTGAAAATGCAACTGTGCCAATTAAAGAATAATCATTTTAGTTTAAAATTAATCCCTTTAGTTAAAAATTTAAATATTTGGTTAAAAATTAATTTACTCTGGGTTGAAAATTAATTTTTTTTGCTGAAAATTTAACTATTTGCAGTCAATGGATATTTTTTCCTTTAAAATTAAACTTTTCCAGTTTAAGGTTCATAATTTTAGGTGAAAATTAATTTTGTTGTTGTTTAAAATTCAACTATTTTAGTTGAAGATTCATAACTTTTTCGAAAATTCATTCCTTTGGTTCAAAAATTTAACTATTTTATTTCAAATTAGATTTTTCTTTGGTTGAAAATTAATTTTCTTACCTGAAAATATTACAATTACATTTCTGGTTAAAATATAATCATTTTTCGTTAAAATTTAAACTGATTGGTTAAAAATCCGTTACTTTCCTTGAAAAGTCATATTTTTTAATGAAAAATTTAACTAGTCTAGTTAAAGATTCATCATTTCTGTTTGAAAATTAATCTTCTCCTGTTTAAAATTCGAGTATTTTAGTTCAAGATTGATCATTTCAGTTCAAAATTAATCCCTTTAGTTGGAAATTTAAATATATTGTGTAAAATTGATTTATTTTTGTTTTAAATTTAATTTTTTTAACTGAAAATTTAACTATTCCATTTTTGGTGGAAAATAAAACTTTTTTAGTTGAAAGTTCAACTATTTGCAGAAAATTTATATGTATATTTTTTGAAAATTCAACTATTCCAATTGAAGGTTCATCACTTTTGTTAAAAGTTAATCTTTTTGATTGAAATTTTAAATATTCCTGTTAAATTTTCATCATTTTAGTTCAAAACTAGATTTTGTCTTGGTTGAAAATTAATTTTTTAAATTTAAAATTTAACTATTCCATTTCTGGTTTAAAATTAATCTTTTTTATCGGAAAATTAAACTTTTCCAGTTAAATATTCATCATTTTAGTTCGAAATTAATCTTTTTTATTTAAAATAGAACTATTTCAATTTAAAATTGATCATTTTAATTGTTTTTTCCCTTAAAAATAATTTTTTAAATTGAAAATCTAAATATTTTATTTATTGTGGAAAAGTTACATTTTTTAGTTGAAAATTTTAACTGCTTGGCAGAAAATGGATATTTCTTTCTTGAAAATTCAACTATTCCACTATTTCAGTTTAAGATTGATTATTTTAGCTCAAAATTAATTATTTTGGTTAAAAATTTTAATATTTTGTTGAAAATTGATTTATTTTTGGTTTAAAATATCTCTTTTTCAATTAAAAATCCAACTATTTGGAAAAAAGTGATATTTGTTGCTTGAAAATTTAACTATTCCAGTAAAGATTCAGTATTTCTGTTCAAAATTAATTTTTTTAATTTCAAATTTAACTATTCCAGTTGAATGTTCATTATTTTATTGAAAAATTTACCTATTTTGTTGAGAATTAGTTTATTTTAATTAAAGATTTTTTGACCTGAAATTTTAACTATTCGACTTTTGTGTAAAACTTTATCTTTTTTAGTTGAAAATTCAACAATATGATTAAAAATTCAAATATCAGTTGAAGTCTTATTACTTTAGTTGACTCATCAATTTTTAAAAAATTTATTTATTTTGTTGAAAATTAGATTCTGTGTTGTTTGAAAATTAATTTTTTAAACTGAAAATTAAACTTTTCCATTTCTGGTTGAAAATTGACAGTTTTTAGTTGAAAATCATTTCAGTTAAAAATTAATCTTTTTTGTTTAGAACTCAACTATTCCTGATGAAGATTCATCATTTTAGTTGTTTTTTCCGATTACAAATTAATTTTTTCATTAAAAAATTTAACTGTTCTGTTTCCTGTTGAAAATTTATCTTTTTTTAGTTGAAAATTTAACTATTGGTCAGAAAATTTATATTAATTTTCTTCAAAATCCTACAATTCTAGTTAAAGATTCAGCCTTTCCGTTGCAAATCAGTTTTTTTTGTTTAAAATTGAACTATTCATCATTTCAGTTGAAAGTGTACCCCGTTGGTTGAAAATTCAAATATCTTGTTAAAAATTTCATTTTTTTTTGGTTGAAAATTCATTTTTTCAACTCTAAAATTGAACTATTCGACTTCTGGTTAAAACTTGATCTTTTTTGGTTAAAAATTCAACTATTTGGCAGAAAATGATTGTTCTAAAAAAAGTAAAAATAAAAAAATAAAAAAAATTAAATTAAATTGAATTAAAAAAGTTAAAAATTGTTCTTTTAAAAATGCAATACTTTACTTGAAATTTTAGGAACTTCAAGTGTTTTAAATTGAATTTAATATAGCATTCACATAATGTAATTAAAAATTAAAAATATTATTTAAATATGAGATGAATTCTCATAAAAATACATGAATTTTCTATGAAACAGTTGACTTTTTAATTAAAAAGTATGAAATTTCAACAAAAATGGAAGTTTCAGGTAAAAAGGATAGTTTTAAGCAAAACAAAAAAAACGAATTTTTAACAAAATAGTTGAATTTTCAATAAAAAAGGGTAAATCATTAACAAAAAATATAACAGAGTTAATGTTTCGGCAAAAAACCTTTTAATTTCTAACAAAAAGCAGTTGAATTAAATAAAAAAAAATTTTAACCAAATATATCAATTTTTATCTAACAGATGCATTTTGAATTTCAAATAATCAATTTAAAAAAAAAAATGGAAGTTACATTCACAGTAAAAAAATTTTTTTAGCGAAACAAAAAATGAAATTTTCACAAAATTATAAAAGTTTCAACCCAAAAGGTAAAATTTCAACCATAAAGATTAATTTTCTGGCAAAAAGAGGATGTTTCAACAAAATACATCAATTATTAACCAGTTAGTTGAATTTTCAACTACAAAATATTGATTTTCCAAAATAAATGGCATAGTTTATTTGTCACTAAAAAAATGTGTTTTGTTTTTATAATGAAAAAGGAATTTTCAACAAAAAGTTAAATTATCAATGAAAAATTATAATTTTCAACCAAGAAGATTAATTTTCTACCAAAAATGGTAAGTTTTTGACCAAAAAGATTAAATTTTAATCAAGAAGATTAAATTTCTATCAATAAGACGAATTTTTAACAAAATATTAAGATCTTAAAACAATTTAAGGAATTTTTTATATAAAAAAAGGAGTAGTTAAATCTTCAGTCAAACCCATTTTTTTCAAAAGAGTAATTAAATTATTAATCAAAAAGACGAATTTTCAACAATAAATATTAATTTTTTATGAAGCATTTGAATTTCCAATTTAAAAAAAGTAACAGAAATAGAATAATTACATTTCCAGTTCAAAATATTAATTTTTAACTAAATAGGTAATATTTAAACCTAAAAGATTGATTTTTATCAAAAGAGACGAATTTTCAATCCAGAAAATCATTTTTCTACAAAATAGTTAAATTTTCAACTAAAATAGATCAATTTTTAACCCAAAGGAATATTTAAATTATCAGTAAAAAAATAATTCTCGTCCAAAAAAAAAGGAATTTAAAAAAACATGAGTTTTCCACCAAATAGTCGTATTTTCGAATAAAGAATATAATTTTAAAACTATAAATGTAATAGTTACATTTGCAATAACAAAATTTTAAAAAAGGAATTCTCTACAAGATAGTTAAATTATCAGTAAAAAAAAGTATTTTTAACCGAGAAGATTAATTTTTTACCAAAAAATACGATTTTACAACCAAAAATATGAGTTTTCTACCAAATAGTTGAGTTTTGAAATTAAAAATAATAATTTTATAACATTAATTAATTTTTTCACCTAAAAATGATTTTTTGAATGAAAGAAGGCATTTTTAAATAATAGTTAAATTATCAGTCAAAAATATTATCTAAAAAGAAAATATCAAAAATATTTTATTAAAAAATATGAGATTTCTACCAAGAGGATTAATTTTCTTTAAAAAAAAATTAACAAAATAGTTGAATTTTCAGAAAAATAGAGAAAAACTTTTTACAAAAAATGGAATGGTTAAATCTTTAGTTTAAAAAAAATTAATTTTCTAACAAAAAGTTAAATTATTAATTAAAATGATGAATTTTTAAACAGAAATATTTATTCTTTACTAAAAAATGATGAAATTTGATCCAAAGATTTTTTTGTTACCGAAAAAGACGAATCTCCAAAAAATATTTAATTTTCAACCGAAATTCTGAATGCGTATTCAAAAAAGATTAACTTTTAATCAATCAGTTGCATTTTTATAAAAAAAAATTGTCTACCAAAAGGATTAATTTTCTACCAAGAAAAATCACAATTATTTAATAAGTAACAATAATTGACTGTTTATTTAAAACAAGAAAATATAAATCAAATATTTAAAACAAAACAATTTCAAACTGAATTGTTTCAAATAGAAATCCTGGAATCTTTAAAATTGCAAACAGCTAAATTTAAAATTTGAAGATTGCAATTTTGAAAAAGTAGTTTAATTCTAACAGAAATAGTTCAATAAAAAAAATATCAGTAAAAAAATTCTCGTCCAAAAAAAGCTATTAAAAAACATGAATTTTCCACCAAAAAGTTGTATTTTTGAATAAAAAATATCAATTTAAATCTATAAATGGAATAGTTACATTTGCATTGAAATTTTTTTTTTAGGAATTCTCTTAAAAATAGTTAAATTATGAATAAAAAATGTTTTTCTAATTGAAAATATTAATTTTTTATCAAAAAAGACGAATTTTTAACACAAAAGATAAGATTTTTCCACCAAATAGTTGAATTTTCAAATAAAAAATAATAATGTTCAACCATAAATTGAACATTTTTGCACCTTAAAATAATTTTTAACTGAAAAAAGTAATTTTCAAATAAAAAAGTTAAATTATCAATCAAAAATATTCTCTAAAAAGAAAATACCAAAAATATTTTACCAAAAAAGATGAGATTTCTACCAAGGAGATTAAATTTCTTCGAACAAAAAAATAACAAAATAGTTGAATTTTCAAAAAAAATAAATAAAAACTTTTTACCAAAAATTAAATAGTTAAATATTTAGTTGAAAAAATTAAATTTTCTAGAAAATAGTTCATTTATCAATTAAAATGATGAATTTTCAAACTAAAATATTTATTTTCTACTAAAAAAAGACCAACTTTTATCGATGAAGATTTTTTTTTTGTTACCCAAAAAGATGATTCTCCAACAAAATAGTTGAATTTTCAACCGAAATGTTGAATGCTTATTCAAAAGAGATTAATTTTTAATCAGACAGTTAAATGAAATAAAGTTTCTACGAAGAGGATTAATTTTCTACCAAGAAAAAGAACAATTATTTATAGAAATAGAAATTCTTGAATCATTAAAATTTTAAAGAGCTAAATTTAAAATTTGAACGTTAAAATTTTGAGAAAATAGTTGACTTCTTAACAAAAATGTTACTTATCAACAAAATAGTTGAATTTTCAAATAAAAAATAATAATGTTCAACCATAAATTGAACATTTTTGCACCTTAAAATGATTTTTAACTGAAAAAAGTAATTTTCAAATAAAAAAGTTAAATTATCAATCAAAAATATTCTCTAAAAACAAAATATCAAAAATATTTTACCAAAAAAGATGAGATTTCTACCAAGGAGATTAAATTTCTTCAAACAAAAAAATAACAAAATAGTTGAATTTTCAAAAAAATAAATAAAAACTTTTTACCAAAAATGAAATGGTTAAATATTTAGTTTAAAAAATTTAATTTCCTATAAAATAGTTAAATTATCAATTAAATTGATGAATTTTCAAACAAAAATGTTATTTTTTCTACTAAAAAAAGGGGAAATTTGATCCAAAGAAGATTATTTTTTGTTAACCAAAAAGACGAATCTTCAACAAAATAGTTAAATTTTCAACCGAAATGTTGAATGCTTATTCAAAAAAGATTAATTTTTAATCAGACAGTTAAATAAAATAAAGTTTCTACGAAGAGGATTAATTTTCTACCAAGAAAAAGAACAATTATTTATTGAAATAGAAATTCTTGAATCATTAAAATTTTAAAGAGCTAAATTTAAAATTTGAACCTTAAAATTTTGAGAAAATAGTTGACTTCTTAACAAAAATGTTACTTTTTAACAAAATAGTTGAATTTTCAATAGAAATAGTCTAATTTTATAACTAAAAAAAATAATTCTCGTAAAAAAAAGAATTTTTCTCCAAATAGTTGTATTTTCAAATGAAGAATATCAATTTGAAACTATAAATGGAATAATTACATTTGTATTCAAAAATAGTTTTAATTAAAAAAAAGAATTTTCAACAAGATAGTTAAATTATCAATAGAAAAAACGTATTTTTAACCAAGAAAATTATTTTGTTACTAAATTGTTTAATGTCCATCTAAAAAGATCAGTTTTAACCCCAAAATAGAATAGTTGATTAAGTTAGGCATGAATAAATAAGATTACCGATAAATAAATAAGAATAAATAAATAAAAAATGAATAAGATGTCGAAATTGGATTAAAAAGTTTATTTTAATTTTTCTTATCAATTTAATCACATTGCTGTTTGTTGCTAAATAACGTTATAACGTGATATATTGATTTTTGAACAACAATTCTGGGCATAATGAATAATAATTATTGTATGTACATGTACACTATGGGAAGAACAACGAGTAATAAAATAATATCTATTTTCTTATATTCGTGATATCCGAAAATGAGCGCTCATTTCGAGCCTAACAGTTTCAATATCAGTATCAATATCAATATCAATATCGTATTTTGTCTTGCGTCAAAAAATATGAATTCTGTAATAAAATAATCGTCGCTCGTCCTTTCCAATGCCGCCTAAGGAATGGAATGATTTGGCATATATCTTTCTTTGTAAAAAGTTCGTCCGGAGCCACTCTGATTCAGTCAAAGGCCGCCGCCGTTGGCGCCACCTCGAGCAACATCTGGAGAAAAGCATTTACTCCTTCTGCAAAATAAAAACAATTCAAATTATTATTGCTAGATTACCATGCGTTTTCTTTTACAATTTTCGAAAAACTATTTATTTCTTCCATTATTTTAACACTCAAAGTTTCACTGAATTAGGATCTGAAATAATGTTTTTAATGAATTCATGTAAGGAACCGTACTTTAATTACAATACAGCTCAATGGGGGGACGTTGGAGGGGGGGGGGGGGCTTCACTCATGTACGTAATTTTTGGAAATTCGCAAGAAGTTTCTCCTGAAGATTATTTTTTTAGGGCTTAAGACGATCTGAAGGTACCGCGGCCTGCCTGGCAACCTTTTCCTATTTTTCAATGTTGGACTGGATCTCGAAGCGCTGTGGCTCTCAACTAGTTACTTAACGAAATTTTTTAACTTTTTATACTTAATTAAATATTTCTTCTGTTGAAAATTCAACTTTTTCGTTAAAAAGATTGTTTTTTCCTTAGAAACTTATTTCTTTAACTGAAAATGAAACTTTCATTTTTTGCTTTATATTTATATCTTTTGATTTGAAATATATCTATTTTGTACAAAATTGGTATTTTTTGTTAAAAAATTAATTTTTTGGCTGAAAATTCTCTTCTTTTGTTGAAAATTTATTTTATTTCCTTAAAAACTGATTTCTTTAACTGAAAATAAAACTTTCATTGTTTGCTTTATATTTATATCTTTTAATTTTAAATTCATCTATTTTGTTCAAAATTGTTCTTTTTTGTTAAAAAATTAATTTTTTGGCTGAAAATTCATTTCTTTGGTTGAAAATTTATTTTATTTACTCAGAAAATGATTTCTTTAACTGCAAATGAAACTTTCATTTTTTGCTTTATATTTATATCTTTTAATTTAAGATTGGTATTTTTTTGGTAAATAAATTAATTTTTTTGGTCGATAATCCATTTATTTTGTTGAACAATTTAACTTTTTAGTTAGGAAACTAAATTTTGAACCAAAAAATCCAATTTTCAACCAAAAAGACCAATATTAAACAAAATACATTAATTTTCAGCTAAACCTTTTCAATTTTGCAGAAAAAAAATATTTTAATTTTCAATTAGAAAAATAAGTTTGTAATCAAGAAGAAATTAAATTTAAAAAAAAAACAGTTTAATTTTGAATCAATTAAATACAATTTAAACGTTAAGTGTGTATTGAATCTAAATAGACCAATTTTCAACAAAAGACATAAATTTTCAATTAAAAAATATTAATTTTCTGTCGAGAAATAAGTATTATAATTTTCCCCAAATATAATCATTTTTAATGGGGTTTTCAACAGGCTAGTTGAATTTTTAACGAAAAGGCTAAATATTTAAGTTAAATTTAGAGTTAAAAAACTTTATTCTCATTTTTTTTAAACAAAATTTAAAACCAAAGAAAAAAACGCTCAACCAAGAGGTAAGTTTTCTACCATGAATGACAAATTTTCAACAACAAAAAAACATTTTTCACAAAAAATAGAACGGTTCAATTTTTAGTTAGAGAAATATTTTTTTAAACAAAAATATAATAAAAACAATGAATTTTGAACTGAAAAGATTAATTTTCTGCCAACAGATATTAATTGAAGATTAATTAAAAAATGGTCGCCAGGTAGGCCGCGGTACCTTCGAATCATCTTGAGCCGTTTTTAGTAATAAATTTTATTATTTGATTGAATATTTAACAATTTTCTTCAAAAGAAATCCTTTTTGGTGGCAAATTCAACTGTGTTGTAAAAAAATCGTATTTTTTTTAAATTAAAAATGTAGATCTTTTTGCAGAACATTAAACTTTTCTTTAAAATTCATATTTTGTTCAACTCATGTTTTTTTTAGAAATTTATTTATTTTTTTTAATTCATATTTTGATGTAAAATGAATTAAAAATTTGCTTTTAAAATTATATTTGTTCTATGAATGTTCAAAAAAATATGTTTTAAAAATAATTAACATGTTTTCACATAACTTGCTTAAATAGTTATTATGGGCACTTATGTTTTATATTTATTAACTCAGGTCTTAATCGCTATATACTAACTTTATAAATTTAAAAAAATTCCAAAAAGATTAATTTTTAATTCAAAAATCATGTTTATTAGTTAATAAAAATTAAAAATTTAAGTAAAAATATTGAATCAAATAATAAATTAACGAAATGTCAATTTTTTAAATTATAATATTAAAAAAACTGTAATATATAAAAATAAAATAAAAATGTTGTATAAAATTAAAACAAA
>JAAAKG020132787.1:0-14395 GCA_010014905.2 Druon quercuslanigerum
GTTAGTTTGTACCATTTTTTTGATCCGAGATAATGATTCCCAAAGTGACCGGACTACATGAAAAAATCAGATAGTAGTCCCACCTAACACAGAGTATTGTCTTACGGCGAAAGCGATTTGACCTTGGAGTCGATGGCCCGATCTCACTAGGTGAAAGCCATGATTTTTTCCGCTTTGGGGGTTTGAAATAAATTTATTTTCCCCCATGACAATTCGATGCAGAAAAGATTTCCTTTCGAACCGTTCAAGCAGCAGTTCACAAACGGTTTTTCGATTTTCCATTTATCTATTGTTCAGTTGTTGTGAAAGATATTTTCCATACTTTTGGATATTTCCCATGGCTTTTAAACGTTGGCAAATTGCTCCTCGGATCACATTTAGTTCGTGCTAATTGTTGTTGCGATTGGGTTGGGTCTTCATTCAATAACGCCTGCAGTACCTCGTCTTCGAACTTTTTCGCTGCACCAGGATGTTCATTGTCTGTTTAATCGAAATCTCCACTTTTAATTTGACGAAACCGTGTCTCACATATTCTAATCACAGGAGCATGTTCACCATAAGTTTCTACCAGCAATCGATGAGCTTCAATTGCTTTTTTCTTTCGATATAATAAGAAAAGCAACGAATGCCGCAAATGCGATTTACTTGGAACGAAACTCGACATATTCACTGAGGTAAACAAACTATGATGCTATTATTTAAGTAGAATGGAATTGTGTATTTTTGAAGGTTATTGTCCATAGAAAAATATGACGTAGATGCCAAATCATAGAAATGTATACATATCTCTAGCGATCTATGAGTGAAACCGGCAAACTTCAACTACCTCCCCTGGTAAGTGAACCAGAGAAAAAGTTGTAGAAAAGTAAGCGTGAATAAAAAAAATAATCTTTGAGTCTTCATAGATCAAGAGATATGACTCTTTGAAAAATCATAATTTTTTGCTAAAATAAACTAAAAATAAACGAAAAACGTTTTAAATAATAGAGGTTACGAGTTATGACCACGAAACGTTGACCGTATTAGAGCATTTTTACTTCTCCTTTTTTTGTTAAAAAAAAAATCGATTGTGCAACAATTGTTTAAATAATACGCTACACAAAAATTACTTCTAGAATATCGATTTTTGAAATTAAATGAAAGAATGCAAGTTAACTGATTCTACATTGTTTATTTATTATTTTTTTAAAATTATATTAAAAGGATCAGTTTTATAACGTTGTGTTATTTTATGTTATGAATGCCAAAAATTGAAAGAATTTTTTTGTTAAAATAAAATCTTTGCCACACTACCCCGGTCGTAGAGTATTAGGCGTTTTTTAAAAAGTAATTTCCCCAATAAACCAGTTCATTGGTATTTTTTCAATTAATTCTGACATCAGATATTTTGGAAGCAATTTTCACAAAGTAAGGTAAACGTCACAATAATCGTGAATTTAGTCCCAGTAATCTTGATGCCAATTTTATTGCTTTTTATTTACTTTGAATATAGTGCAATTTCTATTGGCTATTATAAAATGCTAAAAATAAGCGTTTTTTATTATTAAAAGTTATTTTTATCATATTTTTTTGATAATATCTTAAAATTATAACCAAGTTTTACGATTACTGGGACCGTAACGATTTCTGAGACTTTTAACCTTAAATACATTAAATATGCACACAAATGCTAAAGTGAAGGGTATTATTCAAACAATTGATGAAGAATTGATTGTTTTTCAACAAAAAACGAGAAAAGTAAACTTGTAATGAACTACAAATGCGAGCATGCCATCAAAATGCTTTAATACGGTCTCAGTACATTTTCCCGTACATACAGGGCCTTGCGAATGGAAAGGGTCAAAGTTTCATGGTTATAACTCGTGACCTATATGAGCGAAAACATTGTATTTATTTATTTTACGCAGTATTTAGTCCTTTATAATTTGTTCTTATGAAGTTTTTCTGTAGGATATGTGGGACATTCTTTTACAAATCGTACGAATTTGGACCAAAAAAAATTGCCACCTCTCCAAACCTTGTCAAATTTTTTTTTACGAAGTTCTTATTGTATATAAATAGACACGTATACGAGGTTTTTGTTCAAAAAAATTTTTTCCGGAAATACGTCCATTAAGAATTTTAATGCTTTATCCCATTATGTTGCATGTTAAATTAATTATCTCTTGTTCTACTGATGATATCGTTAGGATGTTTCTTTTATTTTAAAGGTAATAATATCAGCTTCCAGTAACGTGAAAGTTGTACCTTCAACTTGAGTTTCCTTAAGAATAATAACAATTGAATTGTTTAAACAATATTATCATAATGTTAACCACAACGAAATCGATTCAAAAAATAACTATCGTATTTGTTATGTTTTTAGCTACAAACCCCTTTTTTCAGAAAGATGGGGCCGTTTCTAGTTAAAGAGTGAGAAAGTAAATTCAACTGCGTTTCACGTAGGGCGGGCAGCGCGCGACGAGTTGAAACGTCTAGGGGCGTGTTTGTAATCTCAGTACTCGAGCGTGCTGCCCGCGTTACGTGAAGCGCAGTTGAAATTGTTTTCTCACATTTCAACTAGTAACGGCACCATCTTTCTGAAAACAGGGTTTTGTAGCTAAGAACATAACAAATACGATAGTAATTTTTTCAATCGATTTTGTTGTGGTTAACATTTTGATAATATTGTTTAAACAATTAAATTGTTATTATTTTTAAGGAAAATTAATTTGAATGTACATAACATATTCATAGATATACAAGTATATCATGAGTAGAACCAGAGATAATAAATTTATCATGTAACAGAATGGGATAAACCATTAAAATTCACAATGGACGTGTTTCCAGAAAAAAATGTTTTCAACGAAAACCTCGCATACGTGTCCTTTTATTTTCGGGATAGATTCCAAAAAAAAATTTTTGGGACTTATCAAAATTGTCAAGTTAAAAAGGTGTTCGATTTGTAAAAGAATGTCCCATGTACGAAAGGAGTCATAACTATTGATCCATGAAGGCTAGAAGATTATATATTTTTTGCATTTACGCAGAATTTCTTCATAAAACTTTTTCTTACCCACTACTTACGTACATTCAACGAGAAGTTAAGTATTTTCATGAAACTGGACACGAGTAATTTGCCCTGAAAAATAAGTAAAAACCGGTCGACTTTTGTGAGGCCATAACTTATGACCTATTGTGGCTAGCATTTTGGCTAATTGCATTTTTTTAGAATTACTGGAAATTTTGTCTACTTCAATTCAATTTTTGACATTTTTTCGTAAATTCAACAGGTTACAATGTAAATATACAAAAAGAGAATTGGGTTTTTCGCCTCTTTTTCCTCAAAAATCCGGGTTCCTTGAATGACCATAACTCGGCACCTATTGAAGATAGAAGGATTTTTTTGCCCTGAAAATTTTAAGAAATCTAGTTTAATTTTAGTGTTAAACATTTTGGTCTAAAATACAATGAGGCGGGTCAGTCTACGCAAACAAGTTTGTGGAACTGTTTTCAAAAATATCTCCGGGACGCATGGGTGTCATTTCTAGAAAACTTGGAATTTTATTCAGGATCATTTGATAAACCGGGTTAGCAAAAAAAAACGCGTATTACCTACTTTAAACGGTAAAAAGACCTTTTTTCGTACGAGATGCCTGGACTACAGAGAGACAAAATAGTTTAGAGATACTGTTTTTAATGCCATAGTCAGCCCCAAAATTCATATTAAATTCAGGTGTGACTGTATGTTGAAACAATGAGAAGGTGAAACTTGTAAATGTCCTTCCATCAACCTAATAAGATCACTAAAAGTTTCAGCACCCAAATGGAGAAACAAGAATTATTTACACATTTAATCCATTTCAATTTATTTTATGCTCGTATAAAATAATCTCTTTAATATATGCATTCACAGAAATACCACGAAATTCCATAAACACTGTTGAACACAACAGCTGCACACCTACCGCATGTTACGTCGTAATGCCTTTCATTTCCGATCCATCATTTTGTATCGAATACTATTGCCAAGAAAAGTTCACTACTTCACCTAATATATTTTCAGTTAGGCATGTTCTACACTTTGATTCACAGAATCTCTCAGAGACGAAATTGATGTTTTTTAGAATAAATTTGGCTAGATTTGTTTTTCTAATTAAAAGAAAAATTTCTCATCTTGTTACGAGCATTTCAACTTTCACGCCAAACAATTTTTGTGTCCAGGAGAATTTTGTTCATAAAATGAATTTTTGCATTTTTTATGGAAAAAACGAAACATAAAAAATGTTAATATGAAAGGTTGTACATCTGGAGAAGTTCTATAAAAAATTAAACTTTCTCTATTGCATTGATTTGTCGCGGATAATACTCACAGAATATCTACGGGGCCGTGGTAGAGAGTAAAAACACCTCCTCTCCTAACCTATACGCTTGGTTGGCTACTCACTGATAATTAATCGGATAACAAATATGCAAATGACACTGATTTTATAATATTTCAACATACAAAGTAAATGTTTTAATTTTTATAATTTTTTGTATGCAATAGTGAAATATTTATTTTATCAGTTAAATACAAACGTGATATTATACTTTGGATGTCTTATTTTTAATAGTTGTACCTGGATTTAACATAGACTTGATTGTTTTTATAGGATTTTGCATCAAATTCCAAGTGTATGGTTTGGGTCCAAAGTAACTATAACTTTGGACCCTATGGATTTTCTATGGACGATTTCAAAGCTTATTTATTCTAGAATGCTTAGAAATAAACCTTGGAAAATCGCTAGAGGCCTGCGGACAAATCGCAGTATACAGAGACTGCTGAGGATCATTTAAATAATAAGCTGAGTATAATATCGTTGGCAAAAAGATATAATTTATGCCACGTCAGTCTATACAGGTATGTGAAAAATATGTAAAGCTCAGATAGCCGAGTTGACTGCTCAGGCTTCTATGTTTTAGGATTCTATGTTTTGACTACTAGGCTGCACAGATACCAGAAATCTAATGCCAGAAAAAAACAGAACAGGGGCTTTAAGGCGCATGAGAAGTGCTGCTAACGGGAAATCGTTAGAGCTAAATAAAGGATCTAGCGCTTGATGTTCCGCTTATAGGACAGATGGCTGACTACTGAGAAGAGGTCCGACATTGCGGAAATGGAGGTTCTCAACATTACAATTTCCGATGTATGCGAGGTGTTAAAGAACACAATAAATTGGTGAGCATCTAGCCTAAAAATGGTCCAAAACTTTTGGTAAAAGCACATTAATTGTGTACACAGCTTATTGCTTATAGTCTGTTCACAGAGAGAAGGCCCTACAGACGCGCAAGAAGATCGTAGTTTCATGGTATATGAGTTCCCTCCCTTTTTTTACACGTAGTTTTTCATTTCTCTTCTCATTGGTCCCTTGGTTCCAGCTTAACATACATTACTTTC
The DNA here is from genome assembly GCA_010014905.2 of Druon quercuslanigerum. NCBI lineage: Eukaryota > Metazoa > Arthropoda > Insecta > Hymenoptera > Cynipidae > Druon > Druon quercuslanigerum. The sequence goes on from JAAAKG020132787.1 coordinate 5,423, forward strand.
CTTAGGTTTCTTTCTTAGATAAACGTTTATTTTTTAGCCTACTGCCCTTAAGAAATTGACTCGCTTGGACTTCCATTGTTTACAGAATTTTCTTACAACTACCTCTTAAGAACTAACATTCATCCACAACTTACCTCTAAGCCACTCGCTTTTATAGCCTAGCGTTCCTCGCTTCGTCTGTGCCTCCGCGGCTAACATATAGATTCTTATTTTACTATTTATATTATTTACATTTTTCTTACTCTTTTTCCTCCTCTCTTATTTAAGATCTTTCCTTCTCCATTCCTCTTCCTTCTCCCTTCTCTTCTTCTCCATCTTACCCAACACCCCCTTCACCCATGCTACTGCTCCTTTGACCCCCCTTTCATGCAACAATACCTCCATGCTTATCCCCTTCGTTCACATTTTTCACACTCCTCCAACCACTGCTCCGGTAATACATCTCCCTTCCCGCACAAATCATACATCCTCTCATCTCTAGAAAGCAAGAACCTATTATAATCCTCCATGCATCCGCATCTCATTCTGGACATACGTTCCGGATTTCCTTGCTCTTCTTTCTCACATAAATATTGCCTTCTCTCCCTTGGCATAATCCACACATAGTTCCCGTTAAACCTTGACTTTCTTATTCTCTTCTCCCCAGCTTCCTTATATCTCACCATGCTGTTTCTTTTAACCAGCTCATATACCCTCCTTCCTTCTTCATGCATCCTTCTCACTTTCTCCATCTGCAATCCATTCGTTCTAAAATACCTTTCCCTTTCCACATCCATCCTCCCACCCCTACATTTATTCTCCTTCTCCCAACAAGACTCCCTAACCAGCTTACTTCCCCCCTCTTCTAAAAATTTCTCGTAATATTTAAACGGTTGGCTCCCCGTTATAATCCCTAAACTCTTTCTTCCTGTCTTCTTCCTGAACATATAGTTCGGCGTATTCCTTTTTAATCCCATTTCTCACTTTGAATACCTCTCCTGTATCCAATTTACCTTCTCACTTACCTTCCACCCCACACACATTCACTCCGTAAAATAAGACACACATCACTAGCGAATCAAACAATTTCATTCTCCTACAAAGTCATCTGCAAACAACCTCTTTCCCAGACCCTACACCTGCCTCATCACCACATTAGCCCTTCTGACTCTCTCTTTTAAATGACCATCCATTCCCTCATTCCTCCGAAACAGGAAGCCTGGGTACACAAACTCTTTCACCTCCTGAACCGCTTTTCCCTTCCACTTCCACTCATCTCCCTTATCTCTCCCATCTCGTTTTTTTGAACACCACAACCTCCGACGTATCCGCATTTAACACTAACCTATTTTTTGTCTGAGTATCTTCTCAACCTTCTCATCATCTCCTTTAAAGCCTTTTCGCTCTTTGCTAGCAGCACTATATCATCTGTATATGCGAGTGACCATATACTTACTTCTCCTACCTCCTCCTACCACTCCAACCGCTAGCTTACTTTCCATATCTGCGATTAAAATTGCAAAAAGCATTGGGCTAACCGGGCACCCTTGCCGCAACCCACTCTCCATCTAGAAACCTTCAGAGATTCCCTCTGAAGTCTCCTCATATACCTCCCTTAGCCTTTCTTCCATTGTCTCCCACAAACTCGCCCTATTCACCGAAAGGAACGCGACTTTTAGATCTACAAAAAACGCGTACACTTTAGATCCCTTTTCGGCTAATTTTCTATTGATCACGTGCTGCGAGACGTAAATATTGTCAATAGTACTCCTCCCCTCCCTAAAGTCCGTCTGCATCTTCGGCAGTATGCCGCACCCCTCAGCATCCTTCCGTAGCCTATTTTCTAACACTTTCTCACTAACCGCGTTTCGAGTTTCAGGAGGCAACGGTACCCTCTTTAGTTTTTTACTTACTCGCTTTTTAAATTAAAAAGGTAAAAACTAATAATGCTGCAATCAACGACTCAAAAGAAATATATTCAAAATATACGAATTATTCTGATTCCAACGTTACTTAATTTGTCCATAAAGGTTGAAAATTGGAGAACATATAAATACTAAATTCAATATTGGGCTAAAGTTTCTTAAATTAAACTACTTCATATTTCCAACGTTCCTAGACATTGGAATCGGACAAAACAACCCTGCTGGAGTAAGCTCACCTAAACTAATTGTGTCGTAAATAATTCTAGAAAAAAGTTTTCCATGAAGTTGACACACTTCGCGTCAGACTGGCTGAAACATTTTAAGAAATTCCGCCTTCTTGCAATTTTTTTACAATAATCTGCAATAGTCTCTCGGGAAACATAGTAAAGGTGCTATTAGAGCATGCTTGATCACCAAGTCTGGTCATCCCCTTTCTTGAGAGCTAATAACTGAGAAGTCCTTGTTCCCGACATGGTACACAATTTCTGATACAAGTATCTGACGAGTATGCAGCCTGCGTATGTAAGGTATTGTCAAAAGATTATTGAAAATACAGCCTTGATGCCAAGATTCGCGCTCAAAGGTTTTACATATATGTTATCAACAACAGACCCTAAAAAGGCATCTGAATTTTTACCGAAAGCATGCCTTTCAACGATTTATAAGCACCTCACAGCTGCACTTGCGGACAAAGTATACTCTCATTGAGACGAGAATGACATCCTTACAGAAAAACAAAAAGCATTTTGTAAAATCTCCCGAGGCAGTGCATATTTAGTCAACATAGATGCTGCATTCGTGTCGCAAGCACGTAAATATCAAAGAATCTTGCACATGATGTTCCTTGACTACAATCAAGCATTCTAAAAATCTTCTCTACTCGACGAAAAAATTCGAGGCTTTCAACATTTATGCTACCCCTGTCCTACCTTACCCATTTCGTCTAATAAAATAAATGTAGATGGACCTTAAAAGGATAAATAGAACTATCCACGTGAAATCACCGAATGCACCGTTGATATATACAGTGGTTGATCATAGAAAAAATGAAGTTTCCCCCGATAAAAAGTTTAATAAAAAACACATGACTCTGACAAAAGGGAGTAGGTAGTTCAAAAATTCAGAAGAAGACTTATTTTATGCACGGACCCATATTAATCAGAATCCGAAAAATAAATTGAAATATCTGAATAAGGTTGAAAAACATAGAAGTTTCGTGAAACAATTATGTTTTTTTTTTAAAGAAGCATGTAGATTTATAGAATCATCACTTCCATAATTTTTTTTGCAAATATGTTAAACTCAACTACTAATTCAAATTAAATTCAAATTAATTCGCACGACATTCGTCTTGATTCTCTTCGTAGTAATATTCCATTATGTTCCATGATTAAAATTATTTTTCGCAATCTTTTTCTGCTTTAGTTACTTCACATGTTCTTGAGAAAGATCCGGTCTCCCGTCAATATCCGAGAAAGATAAAATCGCGCGCACCGTTCTTATATTGGTCGGCTTGAGAGTAATTTTGCTGTAATAGAGTTTCGAGCACATATTTACAAAATGGTGTTTAAACCATCTAGTTTCGATTATGTGGAAAAATATCTAATAAAAATAGAAAAATGCGATGTTCTTGGTATATCTTTCATGTATTCCTAAAAAATAACGGAAAATTCAAATAATATTGACATTTTAGAATAACGTAACACGTTTTTCTTTTATTCATATAAATACAATAATAAAATTGGCATGATGTTAAGACACAGTAAACCCCCGGAAAAAATGTTATCTTTAAATGGGATAAAAACGCTGCAGCGTGTTCATCTGACGAAAGACAAAAATTATCTGACGAAAATATTGATTTTACATATGTACTATGTCAAAAGTCTGCGTCTAGGTTCATCGCAAAAATTTCCTCCGTAAATTTTAAAATCCTTCCGGTATTCGTTTTTCAATCGTCTTACTTTATTTAAATGAGTTTAAGCAAAGAATTATTCACCTACACTTATAGAATACATAGGCTGCACTTTGGTTAGTTTATACGTAGAGGTTTGCAATATTCTGCAAATCTACCTTAAGGTTGTCAGGCGTACCCCATGCTGTGGTGTACCCAAAGTGGTAGTTCTAGTTGTTAGACCCCCATCGTATAATGGTAGAAGAGACATATTTAATTCCTTCTTATAAACGGTCCTAAACTACTTTTCTGCCCATATTCACAGGTAACGAGCGGTCACCATATTAGAAATTTTCCACAACCCTCATAAAGTATTCATTTTTGAAAAACAAAATGTGAACTGTAATAATGTAAACATTAAACCTGAAAATATTCCTATAACAAATCTTCAATTAAAGAAACCGTAATAAAAACTAGAATTTTAAATTTATTTTCCTAGACTCTTAATCATTTTTTGATTTAGAATTATTTTGAATTATTTTGTCTCAACCCCCAATATTTTATTTGAATGATCAAAAAAATAAACTCCACCAAATTAAGAAAAATAATCAATATTAACATGAGGCCCAAAGAATTCAAAGTTTCTTATACAATTAACATCGGAATAAGTACCGTAAAATTTAAAATAAAGTTAATTTTTTATATTTAATCGAAATCCTTTGGTTTTATCTCTTTAAGTTCTTACATGAGGCAGATTCGTTTATTAGAAAGCACGAGTCGTCAATTAAAATCTCAAAATTTTGAAAAAAATGTAAGATGGCCGACCAAATTTTGTTCTTCAAACACATTAGTTCTTTCTTTCTCGGCGAAAACTTTTCAGGTGTCGATTAAAAGGCTACATTATTGTAAAGAAACATATTTTGTGATGCATGCAAGTCAAAATTTGGAAAAATTCAAAATGGCGCCTTATGAAATATTCAAAAACTCTTACTTTCTACGCTTTTCGTCCAAAGATCTTTAAATTTAAAAAAAAATCAATTAAATTGTTTTAAAATGTATGGTAACAAAATTTTTACAAATTTAAACAAAATATGAAAAGTTTCCACGTTTCATGAAGAAAAAAAATCCTAGTATACTGCAGCTTTACGAACTGTTCAAGGAAGTGGTTTTGAAAATCACTAAATCCTTTTCGAAAATTTATTTCATATTTTGTTTAAATTTGTAAGAATGATGTATCTTTTGAATATAGTAATGAGCGTTATTTTCACTTTAGTAAAAATTTCGAGATATATTTCCAGGCACACACCTTGTAACAATAAAATTGGTTTTTCTTCAAAATTTGAAGATGTTTAGACGAAAAGCATTGAAAATTAGATTTGTTGATTATTTCATTAGGCGCCATTTTGAATTTTTTTAAATTTTGACATTCATACATTGCCAAATGTTTTTTTTTTAGAAATAATAACGAAGTATTTTATTTGACACCTAAAAAGTTGTCACTGAGAAACAAAGAAATAATGAGTTTGAAACCCAATTCAGGCGGTCATCTTGAATTTTGTCAAAATTTTTAATTTTAATTGTCGTCACAAGCTTTCTAATAAATAAATCTGTCTCTTGTAAGAATTTAACGAGATTTTGATATCAATTCCAAAAATTGTAATTTTTATTCAAATTCAGGAATTTGCCATTTTATTAATTTTGAATTAAATTTTTTTCGTGTAGGTATATTTTTAACATAGTCTAAAGATCATACTTGTAAAGAGCCCAAGAAATCCAATAAAATATAAAAAAATTATCTGAATTTGAAATTTTACGGTACTATTATCCATGTGAATTGCATAAGAAACTGAGTTTTTTTGGCCACATGTTAATATTGACCGTTTTCGCTCAAATTTGACGGAGATTATTTTTTTGGTCATTAAAACAAAATAGGGGGGTGCAACCAAAGAAATGCGAAAAAAATCCACCAAGAGTAAATAAGGACCACCCTAATAGTTATTATGAAATGGATTTATTATTCATAACTCAAAATGACCGCATGTTGAACCATTCAATAGGCAAACTCTAAATCTAGCAAATTTAATCAAAATTTGACTATGCACAGTGTGCCTGCATCAACTTTAAATCCAAGATCATAGCACATACAATTTTTTTATTCGATTTAAGGGCTCAAAAATATTGTGCAAAAAAATGTTGAGCCAAATTCCACGAGCAGTTATTGAAAAAAGTGGTTTTTATGGGTCCATATCAATACGGAACCAAAAATTAATTTAACTTTCTCTATAATGGGCATTGTATTCTTGTAAAGATTTTAGTAAGTTACTTGGGTAATAAGGGGATGTGCTCGAAATGTTCTATTTAGCCCAGGTCGTTTTAAAATTCGAATGGACAGACTCCATGGTTCGTTCAATATAAAATCCAAGGCCTTTTTGAACTTTACGACACAAATCAGGGACATGAAAAAAAACCGCGTAAACTTTAGGTGTTTACGATGCGGTCATAATTTACTCAATTTATACGTTATTGAGTGTCTTCGAACACACCTTACATTATAGAAGTAATGTTAAGGATCTCAGTAAATAATTGGTGAAACACGATTTAAAGTAATTTGTGTTTATTTGTCAGAGGATAAACGCGAGTGAAAATACAGAAGTTTATGTGACGAGTTCTAATAGTAGAGTGACGGTCAGGTTTTCGCTAGGGCTCGAAGTCAAAAATTCAGAGGAAGGGATGGCCTACAAGCATAAGGGTGGGAGCGAAGTTTGACAATTTTGGTGGTGGGGTAGAAATAGAAATTCCAGTCGATGGCTCGTTGGTGGGTTATTACTTTATAACCGGAAACACAGATCCAGGCTGAAGGTTTAACAGAGGCGAAAAATCAATTTAAGGGAATAAGTATAAAGATACACAGCCTGGGGACCTTAGGTCATTTAGGTAAGCTCTTACTGAGTAACAAAGGTTCTAAATGGAAATTTCCGTGCTGAGTTGAGTTTCATAAGGCTTAAGATGACCCGGCGAAAGCTGCAGACGTCCTAGGAAGCTAAATTAGATGTTGTAAACAATTCATAAATCTCGATAGATTTGTCGAGTACAGATTGTCACGTACTTAAAAGGAAAGCTAGATTTAAACGGTCAATGGGTCTCAACATTATGTATTCTTAATATATGTGGTATTATATTCGGCAGTTTTGTAATTTGGCCCATGCAACTATGGTGCATGTCTTAAAAGAAGAAGATTTGTGCTTTTTTATAAACAAACTTTAAAGTTTAAATACTCATAACTTCACAGAAAAAATGTTACTCTTAAATCAGAAAAATACGTGTGGCCTAATTTCCAGAATGCCCAGTACAGTTAATAAATTTCAGTAAAATTCCCTCTAATCTTCAAATATTAATAATAATTTATGACAATAAGACACTTACTTGACATTTTGTTGAAAGATGAGTTTATGGTATCAGAATACCAAAAACTCATTTTTAACCAGAAAAACCAGTATTTGTCTTATTGTTATAAATTATTGTTATTAATATTTGAAGATTAGAGAAAATGTTACTGCGCATTTTGTAAATTAAGCGACGCATATTTTTCCGAATTAATAGAAACATATGAAAAAATTGCATCTAAACCGCGATGATAAGAATTAGTATTGCACTTGCAAAAAACTGTAATTAAAAAGTATGAAAAATGTAAGAAATACAGTAATAATTGATGAAAACCAAACAAAGGAATTTGCGTGTCTTGGAAATCGTACGAGACGTTACTTGTGTGCTTCTTATGTAGAAAATACGGTCTACGCTAGTTTTACCTCGCTTGCACTTGCGTAAGGTCTTTCATCAAAAATTGGCTCGATTAGGTCACTGATTTTTCAATCGGCTGCACTCGACGCTGTACATAAGGGTGCTTCCATAAATGATGTCACGCTCTTGGGGGGGGGGGGGGGTCTCGAAAATGTGATATCACACATTTGTCCCCAAATAAAAGAATGTTTTAGGGGACCAATTTGCAGCATTTTCGATTTTGTACAGTATTTTGGAAAAAAACTGGGAAGGTGCCTAAGAAAAAACGTTCAGTACATTTTTCCGTTAAATGCAATATGTTGCTTTATCTGTGATTCGTAAAATAATACTATGTAACATTCATAGAAATTTATTAAAAACTTTTAGAATAAAAAGGTTATTGTATATTTTTTGCATTTTATAATGTGACGGGACACCTGGGAGGTGGGGGGGGTCCACAGGTTTGTGAAACTTTGTAACATGGGGGAGGGGGGGGTCAAAAAACGCTAAAAAGCTGTGACATCATTTATGGAAGTCCTCTAATTCGACAGTATCTGACCGCGCGCCCGAGATAGACTGCCGACTCGGTAGAAACTACGCCAGTGAATTTGTGTAGATTATTTAGATAATCTAGATTTAAATGAAAATAAATTTTGATTCTACGATAGATTTCTTGGTATATACAGCTTTTCTCCATTATCTCAGTTTCGCCATATTCGCGCCTACGTAAGATTTTCCTTAGCATAGCAGCATATTTGTTCTTCGCATAAAAATTTACTCACACGGAGATGAATATATTGCTTTCAATTACATATGAATAACTGTCAAATTGAAGGCAGACTGGAAATCCGAGTAATATATCAGCCTAAAAACTGTTACTGATTTGTGCTCTTACCTGATAAATACTTATCATCGCATCCTATATAAAAAGGGTCAGCTCCTTTTTCATTTCTGTTACTATTTAGCTTAATTTATTACAAGAACACCCTAATCGTCGTTACCATCAGTTCTTGACACCACAAAACCTATCATAGAATCTAATATTATCGTTTTACAAAATTATTTCATTCGACTTTTTTACTTTATTTTTAATGTATTTTATACCGTCACATACATGTATTCCGCAAAGTACCATTGACTAGACTTTTAGGTTGAACTTGTTTGAGGCTTGTGTGGGGCCCCAACCTCACTTTGTACAAGGATGCACTGATTTTCCCCTTTGTTTTTGACAGTATCCCAGAAAACACTTAAGTTGTGTGGAAGCTTCTAATGTGTCCCCTAATGGTTTACATTTTTTCTTTCACCTTCTTCCTATTCCTTAACTCACCTCCCACACCCTTTTTGGTGGAGGGAGGGGGACCTACAGTTTAAGGTGGGTTCCGAACCACCAAGAGCAACAGC
>JAAAKG020132788.1:0-14395 GCA_010014905.2 Druon quercuslanigerum
GAGGATTGTCGGGCCAGCTCGGGTTCGTGCTCGTGCATTTTCGGCTGGTCTTCACAGCATGTAGCAGAGCCTCCTCATCGACACACTGCGTGAGACTGTATTCCTCCTATATGGAAGAGTGGTGGGGGCCGAAAAATCCCACGTTCTGGAGACACTGCGCTGCAGCTGGGCATCCCTGGCAGCAGCAACCACCAGCCTGGTTATCCGGTTGCGAGCAACAAGCAAAGTTGCATTTATACCTCAGAGATTAATAAAGATTACACCTAAGCAATAATAACGTAGCTTTCCATTTGATTTCCGTTTTCGCTACCCCACAGCTGCTTCTCCGGCTGTGGCGACTCCGCTCCACGAGCATCTCGCTCTCCTTCAGCATTTTCCTTTCTTTCCAATTTTTTTTGTCTACACCACGTCAGACAGGCGGCATACCGGCATTGCGGCTTTGGCCTTGTGTGCTTTCCTTGATTGGAGCCTGCGTCTCATTAGTCCTACTAATATATGCAGGTAAAGTCGTCAATGTTCTTTTCGTCGTCACCTCCAAACGGCGCCAGTTCAAAGACGGCGTCGGACGTTTCTTAATTTGGAGGGAAGTGCGGTAGGGGAATTGCGTTTGATGCCATACTTCGAAGGAGAAATGATAAAATCTAGCGGAGAGGGGTCAAGCTTGATGACATCGTCCAGATGTTGACGTCGGAGGTCCTGTACCATCGATTTCGGCGGAGACTTGAGGGGGGATATGAAAGGGGAAGGTCTGCTGAAATGGGCGAGAATGCGTTCTACTGCGAAATCCAGGATTAAGGCGTTGTGAGTCCTAGCCTCGTTGGTAGGAGGAAAGGCGGCAGAAACTCCGGGTGGAAGCCCCACTCCTTGGGGTCGCCCCTTTATAGGTGAGATCAGCCTCGAGGCTTGGCAAAGTTCGGAGAAAATCTTCTGCAACTCGTGATCGGGTATTGATGGAGTGACAAGAGGGCTCTGTTCCGTGGTATCGCGTGTTTCTGGATATTTCGAACCCATAGCCCCTTGGTTGATTGTGAAAGGGGGCAGGGGAGGCAAAACTTCGGAATTTCTGTCCAAACTATCTTTCAGGAAACGGTTCAACAAGGGAAACTCAGTTGGAGGCTTTGGATTGCCCGGTTGAGGTTCCTCGGCGGTGTAGCTAGCTGGTAATCTTTGCCGTCCTTGTGTGAGATGGGAAAAATTCCGTTCCTTGCATGGCGAGCTGCTCACCGATCCCTCATTCTCGCTGAAAACTCCTACGGACTCCCGGTCTGATAGTGGTCTGCCGGAGGGGCCATGCGATTGGTCGGGCTCGGCGGGACTGGACAGTACCAGTGGACTTTCCTCAATAGTATCTTGAGGGTACCCGTTGATCAACCGAAGTCCGACGTGTATGGTCAAACGAGACTGGTACCGCTCTACATAGGAGCGGTATGACGCATTGTCTCCTCCGGTGATGAGACAGGCAACTAGTTTGGTGGTAAACCAGGGTGTTGTTAAACTCGGCCGGAATAGCCGGGCCGGATAGGTCCTGTAGCGTAGCCTCTCTCGAATAGGACTTGACGTTGCTGATAGTCCTGGGCCTTCTGGTCTGACCGTTGGTTTTTTGCGCGGCCGAACCATGTATGGTCTTGGTGCTATAGTAACAGAAGGATCTAACCCAGGAACCCTTGTGGTGATAGTCGGTATGCCAGCTGTCGGATGGGGGGAAGGAGAAAAAGGAGCTGGTGGCGAGCGCCTTGTCGCGACAGCCGGTATGCCGCCTGTCGGACGTGGTGTAGAAACAAAAAAAAAAAAATTGGAAAGAAAGAAAAATGCTGAAGGAGAGCGAAATGCTCGCGGAGCGGAGTCGCCACAGCGAACCAATTTCTTGATTCCCTTGAAACGGAGAAGTTCCTGCTCTTTTCTTTTTTCATAAATTCTTCATTTTCTTCAATTTCGTGTACACCTTAAATTCCTGGAATTTCCTAAATTTCGTTCATTTCGTGAATTCCGTAAAATCTTTGAATTTCTTAATTTTAATATTTTTCATAAAAATTACTTTTTTTGTTTGGAATGGCATCATTTAGAATATTTTGATTCTTACAATCACAGAAAAACTGTTTTTTCAGATATCGGACTTTTTGGCACAACTAACTTAAAATTTTATTACAGGTTTTGCAAGAATAAAAAAATGGTTTCTACCTTCATATGAAAATATAAGTGTTTATTTATTAAAAAATAAATAATTTTATAATATTAAAAAAATAAATTTTTAACAATTTAGTTCAAGTTTTTACAATTAGTTGAATTTTTAATTAAAAAATATTAATATTTAGAAAAATTGTTTGACTTCAACCAAAGAGATGAATTACTAACTAAAAATATAAATCTTCAACCAAAAAAATGATTTTTTAACAAAGTGATTCATCTGAATCTTTCAACAACAAAAAATTGTTAAATACTCAAGCAAATAAGAATAATTTTTTAAACATAAAGTGGCATTTGCAATTAAAAAATGTAATTTCTATTAAAAAGATGAATTTTTTAATTGAAAAAGACAAATTTTTAAATATAAAGGATGAATTTTTAATAAAATGTTAAAATTCTCGTCTAAATTTATAAGAATGTTTTCCAAAAAACATAAAACTTCTCTTAGAACAGAAGAATTAAAAAAAAAATTCAAAGAAGATTCCATTTTTCATCCAGAAAAGATTTGAAAGTATTTTTTAAGAACAAAATATGAATTTTAAACAGAAAATAAGTTTTTACTGAAGAAAATGCATTTTTAATTAAAAAAATAAATTTTTAATAAAAAAGTCGTATTTCTTCAACCAAAAAGGATGAAATAAAACAAAGTAGTTTAATTCTGTTCTAAATAGTTTCATTTTTATCTAGTAAAGATGAAAGTTCTCTTAAAACTGATAAATTTCTAATTTAAAATATTTTGTTTACAAAATTAGTTGAATTTTTATCTAGAAAAAATTTTATTTCTCTTTTCATTATCAAAATATTAAATTCAAACAAAAATTATGACTTAAACAAAATTGTTGAATTTTCAAACAAATAATTTAATTTTTGTCGAAGAAATATGTGATTTCTGCTGAAGAAGATGAATTTAAAAATCAAAGAGACAAACCTTAAAAAAAAGAGTTGCATTTTTATTCAAGAAAAATGAAATTTCTTTCAAACCGAACCAAAAAAAAAACTAGCTTTTTTGAAAACAGATTCCAGTTCAATGTCCTACACGAAAATCAAAAGGACATGTTTTCACAAGAAAAATACAATAATAATGTTAAAAGAGACAAACTTTTAAATAAAAAAGACAAATTTTCAGAGCTGAATTTTTAACTTAGCAAAACGAAAATTATTTAGAACTGTATGTAATAATTGAAAAAAAAACATTCAACATCGAAAACGTGCAAAATAGAAAAATTAAACCATATGAAAGCTATATTGAGAGATTATTAACATGATCTAGTTTGTTTTTATTTTAAAAATATTTTCTTCTAGTTGTTTGATCAAAGTTTAAAAATTTTTATTCAGGGTCTTCATGCGGTACTTTTCAACACTTCCGATTTCAAAAATTTTTTCGGTTATATATTTTATTTCTTTTTTATAGAAAAATTAAATTTCTTAGCAAATTTAGTAAAAATTATTTGCCTCACATTTGTGCCATTATGGAAGATAAACTTTCAGTTCTCTTTAAATAAAATTTTTTTAAATTTCACTAATTCAGTCAAATTGTTAACAACAACAAATATTTTTCAAGTAATTCGTAAAATTCTCAGCTTAAAAAGTTAATTTTATAAATAAAATTAATTTTTAATAAAATAGTTCAACTTCCTATCAAGTAGTTGGGTTTTTAACCAAAAAAGATAACATTTTATTTTAATATTTAATTTTTAAACTAAACTTTGAATTTTCAATAAATATAATAATTTATACCATAAAAGACAAATTTGCAACTAAATATAAGAATTTTTTATAAAACCGTTGAATTTGATACCCGAAACTTTGAGTTGATATGTCAACCCATAATAATTTTAATTTGAATTAAAACAGTTCTCCACTAAAACAAAGAAAAAAACTAAACCAAAAGGAATAAATTTTTATTTGAAATTATGAATCTTTAATAATAATCAAATTAGTTTTTAAAAAGAGCATTCACCCAAGTACTTGAATTCTCAAATACTAGGAAGATGCATTCTTAACCAAGAAGATTAATTTTCTACCAAAAAAGATCTTTTAACAAAATACGCGAATTTTTAAACAAATATCCGAATCTTCAACTAGAAAAGTTGATTTAAAAAATTTGAATGAAAATTTTTAATTCAAAAATGGAATAGTTACATTCCCAGCTCAGAAACTCATGTACCTAATTGTTATTTGGTTGCAAATTCAGCTCTTTTGTTTAAAATTTATGTCTTTGGATTAAAAGTTTAACTTTTTAAAACTTTTTTTTTTAAAGTTAACCTTTTGTTTAAAATTGATATTTTGTTGCTGATAAGTTAACTGAATTATTTCTTTGAATGAAAAATATTTTTTCTGGAAATTTGTTTTTTTTTTATTATTTAAAAGTTCATATTTTTAGTAGAAATATTGAAACTTTTCGTAAATTTACTTTCTGTTAAAAATTTGTATTTTTTTTCTTGAGAAGTAAATTGAAATCGCTTTCGATGAAAATTCAACTCATTTTTAAAAACTTATCTTTTTAATTTAAAAATTCACCAGTTTTAGTAGAATTTTTATTTTTCTTAAAGACAAATTAAACTGTTTGTTTTAAAATTCAACTTTTTTTGTAAAAAATTTACTATTTGTCTAAAATTCGTATTTTTCTGTTGAGAAGTCAATTGAAATCTTTTTTGATGAAATTTTAACTCTTTTATTAAAAAATTTGTCTTTTTAACTTAAAAATTCGCCTGTTTTAGTAGAATTTTCGTTTTTTTCGACAAGAAAAGAAGTTTTTTTTAAAAGTTTAACAATATTGTTAAAAAGTAATATTTCTTTTTAATTTTTTCTCGTTTAGAAGATTTTTTATTTTTCTTGAAGAAAAAATTTAACGGTATACGATTGAAAATTCAGCTCTTTTTAAAAATCATATCTATTTTTTAAATCCACCTGCTTTGTCAAATATTACTTCTGTCCTGGATTTGTTAAAAAAGTAACAGTTTCGTAGAAAATTTACTTTTTGTTTAAAATTTATATTTTGGTATTGAAAAGTAAAATAAAACCTTTTCTGGTTGAAAGTTCAACTTAAAAAAAATTGTCGATTTGTATGAAAAACTATTTTTTCAAGTCATCCTTTTTGGTTGAAAAAAATAGTTTTTTTTTGTATTGTAAATTCAATTTATTTTTTCAAGTCATCCTTTTTGGTTGAAAAAAATAGTTTTTTTTTGTATTGTAAATTCAATTTTTTTGTATAAATTTACTATTTGTTAAAAAATTATATTTTAACATTGAAAAGTTAGTCGAAAGCTTTCATAACAAGAAAATTCCACTATTTTTTCGAAATTTATCTATTTGATTTAAAAATTCCTGTGCTTTCGTAGAAGTTTCATTTTTTTATGAAAATGCATCTTTTTGGTTAAAAATTAGTCTGCTATGCTTAACTATTCAACTATTTTCTTTGAAAAATTTGGTTAAATCATTTTTTTAGAAAATGTTTTTTTTTAAGATTTATATTTTTATTTGAAAATTTATCTCTTTGGTTGAAATTTTAACTATTCAGTTTAAGGTTGATCTTATTTATTTTAAAATTCAACTACTTCGGTAAAAGAGAAAATATATTGTTAAAAAAAAATTTTTTTTAAAGGCTATTTCTTTCATTTATTGATTCAAAATTAAATTTTTAACTGAAAATGTAACTATTCAATTTTTTAAAAATATTAATCTTCTTGAGTTGATAATTCTCCTTTTTCGATAAAAAAATCACTTTTTTCATTTACAATTTCATTTTTCTTGGGTAAAAATGAATCAGTATCGTTGAAAATAAATTGACTAATTTATTAATTTAGGTGGATCCAAAGATTTGTTTATTATGCACATTAATGTTATCGCATCCTTGCGATAATAATTAATGTTATATCCTTTTTATGTTAAAATAATCAAATTTCCCAGACAGAAAAATTATATAAAGAAATAAATAATTAAAGAAAGAAAAATTTTGTATAATATTTCGCACTATGTATAAATTATATATAATTTTTCTGCCTAGGCTATATTTCTAGGCTATATTCAACATACATTTGTTTGTAAAATTTTGGAGTCAAGCTAAAACAAAAATTGGGCCTATCAAAAAATGATTACTGATAAATTCGCAGCTCGTGTTTGAGGAAAAAACTTTTGTTTAATTGCTTTTTTCGGTGCACAATTTTGGTTTAATCATCTGTTTTACCTTCCCTGGTAGCAATTTACGAAATAAAATTTTTCGACCCCGAAAGGAACTACAAATTATTTATTAATAATTTTTCAGCAAGGCATGTATTTTTTGTTTTAAATGTAAAAAATGGAATAGCAAATACTTTAATTAAATATTTCGACAAAAATACAAAAGTTTCAATAAAATGTTTAATAACAAAACTGATCCTTTAGATCCATAAATTCTCTAATCCCTTGAATTCTCTAAATTCATTAAATTCCCTGAATTCATTGAGTTCTCTGAAGTCCTTGAATTTACGGAATGTTTTAAACTTTCTAAATAGGTCAAATTTTCTGAATCTCTTGAATTCCTTCAATTTATTGAATTTGACAAATTTAAGGAAATCAAAGAATTTGTGGAATTCTAGGAATTTAAGGATTTTAGAAAATTTGGGGAATTGAAAGAATGAAAAGAATTTCTAGAATTTAAGAAATGCGTACAGAACTCGAATAATTCCACGAATTTAAGGAGTTCGATAAATTCAAATGATACGAAAAATTATAGGGCCTCGAAAAATTTCAGGAATTCGAAGAATTTAAGTAATTCTATGAATTCGAAGAATTCTATGAATTCCAAGAATTCTATGAATTCCAAGAATTCTATGAATTCCAAGAATTCTATGAATTCAAGGGATTTTAATAAATTAAGAAAATTGGAAAATTTCAGAAATTCAAAGAACTTACGGTATTCGTAAAGTGTAAAGAATTCAAAGAATCTTTTGAATTCGAAGAAATCAAGTAATTCGCAGAATGAAAAGAATCAGAAGAATGCAACTAATTCAATGCATTCAAAAATTCGAAGAAATGAAGGAATTCAAAGAGTTCGAAAAATTTACGAAATTTGAAGAATTCAACTATAATTCGAAGAAATTCAAGAATCAAAAGAATTTTTGAAATTCAAAAAATTTAAGGAATTCAAAGAACTTAAGGTATTCGAAAAGTTGAAGGAATTCAAAGAATCTAGGTCATTCGGAAAATTTATGTAATACGTAGAACTCGAGTATAATTAGAAAAATTTAATTAGAAAAATCTAACGAATTTAAAGAATTAAAGAAATACGTAGAATTCAAGTAAACCCATGAATTCAAGAAATTCAAAAAGTTTTAGGAATTACAAAAATTCAATTAATTCAAGTAATTCAAAGAATTTTATGAATTCAGGGAATTCGAAAAACCTCAGTAATTTGATACATTGAAGGTATTCAAAAAATTTAAGGAATCGGAAAACCTAAGGAATTTGAAGAATTCAAAAAATTTGAAGAATTTAAGGAAGTCGAAAAAGGTAAGCAACTAGAAGAATTAATGAAATTTTGAGAATTTAAAGAATTTAAACAATTCAAGTTAACAAAAGAATCACATCATTCAAGAAATTTTAATAATTGAAGAAATTCCAACAATTAAATGCATTTATATAATTGGAGGAAGTCGAAAAATTTAAGAAATTAAACAAATTGAACAATTCAAAGAGTTCAAGGAAGACATAGAATTCAAGTAAGTCATAAAATTCAGCGAAATATAGAATTTTAGAGAATTTTGTGAATTTAAGGATATGAAGGAAATGCCAAGTTTTTTTGACACGCTAAGAGATTTTGAGTCTATGGAATTGAATTTTAAGAATTTCCAGTTCATAAAATGTTGAAACATAACCGGAGCAGATTTTATGCAGACCTTAATTCAGTAGGATTTTAGAAACTAAAGTAGGATCAAAATGGCATTGGAAGACACTATCAGTATTGAGTGAACTGGAACCTTCAAAGTCAAAAAATTTAACTTTTTGAGTGAGCACGACGTAAACATGCCATCTCATGGTTAAGTCTGTTTCTAAACTTGGCTATTTTTATCAGCCTATTTCAATCTAGAAATCTTAAAATAAATCTTATTTCTTAGTGAATGGAAGCTTTTAATGTGGCCCCTTAAGGGTTTACATTTTTCTTGTACCTTCTTCCCTATTCCTTTACCCCCCCCCCCTAACACATTTACTTGGAGGTTGGAGGGGACCTACAGTTTAAGGCGGGTTCCGAACCACCAAGAGCAACAGCGAACCTTTTTCTCAAGAGGTACCGATCCCATCACTATCCGGAGATGAACAACTCCCTTGCTAGGCCAGTGTTCACCGCATGTGCTACCGATGCTTTTCCAGAGTGCGCGGCGGGAATCGAACCCACAAGCCGATAGAGTGGGCTACGTTTTAGCCCCCACGACCATTGTCCCACTTCTCTTATTTCTTAGTGTGCTAATAGTATAGGTTTGACTAATATGACACCAAATGAATTTGTCCACTCTAAAAGTAAGATGTTTCAGTTTGAGGATGATATTGTCCAGCTTGAGGATGAGCTAATTCCACTTAAAGATTAGTCCTAAACTATAAGATCCGAATCGTAAATTAGTACTCTTTAAATAATTTACTGCAAATAAATAAAGTTCAATCATAAGTTGAATATGCTTTTATTTTCAATAGATATAATACGTGATTCATATTATACAAGGTTTCAACACAAGTTTTTATTTAAACAGAAATGAGGCCAACGATTCAACACTTTGAGATATCTCTTTATCATTATTTCTATACTAGAAACGCTATTTTTTGAATTAGGTCAAGATAAGAAGTTGCACATCACCGACTATGGTAGATAGATATTAGTTCCGTGTATGTCAAATCGGTTAGGATGTAGGTTTGGGATCAGCAGCGGATGCTCTTGTTCGCTGGACGAAGATGCTGCAGCTTGATTATGAGATTGGTCAGCTTGAGTCTGTATTGCCGAAGAAGGTTGCAATTGAGTCTTGTCTATTTTAAACTGTTTAGACATTGCAAGTCGTCTCTCTTTTAATATTTCAGCCCGCTCTTCTTTAGTTTGATCTTTTCTTAATCGTTTAGCATACACCTTATGTTCAGTGAATTGAAGCTGGATCGCATTATTATATGGTAAAGGTTGAAGGTTTGGCTGTAGATTAGGCTTCCCTTCTTGCCACCGTTTAGCCCTTTTAAGATTTCTCGCTTGATCCGCTGCAGCCTTCTTAAACCTTCGCCTCTCTTCATGGGAAAGAACAGGATCGGTCGTTTGTTCACTAGTAGGAAATTGGTGACCATTTTTAGGTTGTTGTAGGCTACCAAGGTTAGCTTGTTGTTTTTGTGGGTAATCAACGCTAGTTTGTTGTTGTGGGTAACTTGGGTTAGGTTGTTGTGGGAAACGAGGGTGAAGTTGTTGTTGTGTGTAATCAGGGCTAGGTTGTTGTTGTGGGTGATTGTGGGGTGGGTGTCCACTGGTCATTAGATTCTCAGAAAATTCAGGGGGTTCAGAAACCCCTGGTGGTATCCCCTTTCCTTTATCTTGCCTGGCTTGAAAGCTCAAGCCTGTAAAAATAAATGGAAATTCATGAATTTAAGAACATCAAAATAGCCCCTCCATCACTTTTGTTTAGTCATATAGACATCTTTTTTGAAACTATTTACACTGGGGCATCATGAAAATCAGAGAAAAGATAGACTATTTAGTTGGTCAGGGAAAATCAAGAAAAAGTCATGAATTTTAAAAGAAAATTGCAAATTTCAATGAATTTATATGAGAATCACGTTAAATGACTGTCTCTAATAGGCAGGGCTGCCAAACAGTCAAATTAAGTCACTTTTATCTTAAATCACTTTTTACATTCTCATCATTTATAATTAAGAAAGTATTAGAATTTTCCGAAATTTGAAAAAGCACTTTTTTAACATATCGAGATCCCCTTAATCCGAAAATCAAGTTTTTACTATGGAGTCCGTCCGTCCGTCCGTAGACGCGATAACTCTAGAAAAAATAAACAAATTAAATCGATCTTTGGCAAACTTTTTTTTGGTTCTGAAAGAATGGACGAGTTCGTTAACCAGCCATTTTTGGTAAAAATTCAAAAACTGAGCGCATTTTGAAAATTTTAAGACCACTTTTTACCGAATATGAAATTTTTATGCACGGATATTTACAGTACTAAAAAAATATGAACAATTTATCCTGATGCTTTTCTAGATAAAAATAATATTCTCAGAATTATAGCATTCTCAAAATTTAAAAATTCGTCGAGAATCAAAATTTTAAGACAAACAACACATCATAGGAAAAAGTGAAAAAAACATTGCTTTTTGAAAGCCCTGTCCGATTAGCATAACAAATTTTTGGATTTTCTGGGAAAATTGAAAATTCAAATTTTGATTCCGCAAAAAAAAAACAATAAAAAATAAAAATTTCAATCATTTAAATGTATTGCAAAAGATTTTAAAAGGTTTAAATAAATTTGTAATACTTTTGGAATATTCAAATGATTTTAAATATTAAAGGATATTTTTTAAAGAATCTAAAGAATTTAAACGATCTCTGCAAAATTGACAGGGATTGTAAAAAAGTTTTAACAAAGTGAAATATTTTAGGGTAATTTAAAAGCTTTCAAGACATTCACAGAAAAAATCACTTAAAAATTATACGACCTGAATTTATAAATGTCCTTATGATTAAGAGATGAAGATGATATTGTGATATTCTTAATATCTGACAAATGTTTGCTTAACTTAATTCTATCTTTGAATATATTTAAATTTCTGAATTGAAGGTTTAACATATTAAAGTAAACAATTTCACTATTTTCGATACCATCAACTCTAGAACTCACAATTTTATAAAAAATTTGAATTAGGAGATTTTTTAATGTTTCTGGTATTAAACTTACCGATAAACTTTAGGAAAACTAAACACATGAGCATTTCGGCCCACATGTTAGCTACAGGAGCTGCTGGAGACTTTTCGCTTTTCTAAAAATATGTATTAAATTTTTTTATTTTGTTTAAAATACTGTGCCCTATATAGAATTGTTCTTTTTCTGTCTCAAAAACAAGATTCTATAGTGATAAACCACAAAAATCTATATAAAAAGTATATACCGAAGTTCCCGCATTTCTAAATTTCGAAATATTTAAACACCTGCCTAGTGGATTTTAACCGACTCAAAATAACAAGAGGAAGAATGATTTAGAGAAATCATAATTTAAATTGACAAAATTTGATGAAAATACATTGTCTTAAAACTTCCTGAAATATTATATATCTTAAGCTGGTTAAAACTTCCGCAAATAATCGAAAACGACAATTATCTGACAAAGGATCATTTTTAACCGACTTGTAATAAAAATTATTTGCCATCGGATAATTGAATAAAAATGAAAAGTAGGTCATAAAGACCCTGACTATCCATAATTAATTTTAAATACACTGATCCATTGTGAAAGAGTCTAAATGAAACTCATTTTTCCTAAATTGCTTTAAACAATTATAAGGCGATATTTCTAAATTGAGGCTTGCAACTTCATGTTTACAATTTTACAACCATACACTTATTATTCCAATACAGTTAAAAAGGCCCCTAATGCCGGAAACGACGTCAGCTCTGATACCAAATTCCGATTTCGCTTCCGACGTCGGTTAAGTTGTTGTTTCCGGCGTCGTTTCCTTTGTCATTTCCGGCGTCGTTTTCCGCGTCGTTTCCAAAGTCATTTCCAACGTCGTTTCTAGTGCAGTTTCCGACTACCGTTCACCAATTGTCGTTTTATCAGCTTACATTATTATTAATATTTTTATTATTATATTATTTAATTGAAACAAATCAGATGATTTAAAAACTTAATAAACCTGAAACAGAAAAATTCGCTGAAAAATCCACCTTTAGTAGAAATCGAAATAGTTTCTTGAGCCTATAAAGTATTTGCTTGAATTTAAAATATATTTCTTTCTATCAATTCACATTTCTTTCATTTAAACAAATATTCTACTACAACGATTATAGTAACAAGCATGTATTGAGAAAAAAATTCACACCATAACTGTATTAGGAAACGACGCCAGAAACAACGCCGGAAACGACGCCGGAAATGAAGTCGGCTCTGATCCCAAATTCCGATTTTGTTTCTGACGTCGGCTACGTTGTCATTTCCGGCGTAGTTTCCGGCGCCGTTACCGATGCCATTTACTACGTCATTTCTAGTGCAGTTTCCGATGTCCAAAATAATTTTATTTTCAACAAGCAATTAATTGCCCACTATTGAATTAGAAAGTATGTAGACTAGGGTGGTCCAAAAATGTGTTGCAAAATTTTTTTCACTCTAGAGGGCAAGACGCCTCCCGAAATTTTTATTTTTTTGAAATTTTTGCTTAATTATAAACCAAAAATAAAAAAAATACTCTGCTAAAGTTCAACGAATTTCTTTTTGTTTAAACAATTTTTATTTGTTCAAGCCGTTTTCTCCGATAGCTTAAAGAAATAAAATAAAATAGAAGAAATACAATGAATGACGATTTGAAAAGTGTTTTTGCAAAGAAATTATTTAAACAAATAACATTTGTTTAGACAATTAAAAAGTGGTGAATGTATTCTTTATATATACTATACGGTCAGAAACATAATTTTCTGTATTCCATTTCATTTCATTTTTAAAACTCTCGAAAAAACTGCCTGAGCAAATAATGAATTGTTTAAACAAAAAGAAATTTATTAGATATTAGAAAAAATGTAGAAAAATTATGCAATTATTCACCAATACTTAGCTTAGGATACTAATTGAAATGAGAGTTGATATTTCTAACTAAATTTTTATAAAATTTTCAAAATAGACAATAAATAGTTATTTAAATAATTACATAATCCTTTCTAGAAAAATTCACTACTCGCAATGATGATAAACAATTACATTGCACTCAGAAAATACGATTATTTTTTACATTTCAAAAAAAAAAATTACTGATTATCTTTCTCCGGAAATGAAAACTTTTGGGAGGGTGTCTTGTCCTATAGAGTGAAAAGCTATTCTTTTGGACCACCCTTATGTAGACTACTCAAACAAGTAATTTTCTACTAATCTTAAGGGTTCACGTTTCACCTACAATTATCTACAATTATTACAATTATTACAATTATTATCTACAATGCAGATGACCTTCTGTAGACGCTGAATTTCATACTTTTTCAAGAAATTGCTTATTCAAGGCAAATAATTTTTACAAATTTTGCTTTAATTATAATTTTCATTAAAAAATAAGAAAATTATGAACCAAACAAATTTTTGAAAATTAAAACCTGAACTCTGTTGAAAAGTACTTCATGAAGATCCTGAAAGTGCATATGTAATAATACATTGTTCCATATTGGTGCTATAAGAATTCATTCTGCACTTAAGCACTTAAGTTGATATTTATTCTGCCCGCGCCTCATTAAGAAAACGGATTTTTTGACGATTGTTTCAACTGCCAAAATAATTACTAATCATATGTTGATGATCCTATTTCACTAGATCGAACACCAGGTACTTAATACGTATTCTACGAGAACTTAAAAAATGTTTAAAGTTTGTGAATGTCAAAAACAATTTTAAATGGTAAGTCGAAGACCCGGGTGCACTAGGTCGCACAAAATACGTGCTAAAGTACCTGGTGCTCAATCCGGTGCACCCGGATCGTCGATTAAAATTTTTAGTTAGTTTGGCTGTTGCAACAATTTAAATTTTTAAAAAGTTCTTTTAGCAGACGTGCTAAGCTACCCGGCGCGTGACCCGGTGCATCCGGGGTATCGACTCACAATTTGGAATTGTTTTCGTTACTCACAAAATTTTAGTTTTTTAAAAGTTCTCGTAGAATTCATATTAAACCACTTGGTGCTCGATCTGATGCACTCAGATCGACGGCTCCTTATTGCTAGTTATTTTTGCAGTTGGCAACATTTAAATTATAAAAATTTTCTTGCAGAATACGTGCTGAACAACCTGGATTCCGTTTTTGTTTGCCGATTGCGAAAGTACTCTTTTGTTTCAAGTGCTGATGTATTGGCTTTTGTAAAGGGAATAAAGGTGAGTGGATGCAGAATGGGCAGAGTGTACGGGGATTGAATATAAAGGAATAAGGGTGAGTGAAGGAAAAGGTGTAAAGGGTGAAAGTAAATTATTTAAAGTGAAAATTTGGAGCGTGTGCAGTTGTCGAGGTTAGGAGTAG
>JAAAKG020132789.1:0-14395 GCA_010014905.2 Druon quercuslanigerum
CCCCTCTGATCCTCTCCCCAGGGGGCGGGGGGGGGGGGGGGGTATGTCAGGTGAAGGAAAGGCCAGTTCTCTCGTGTGTGATGTTCCGCTACAAGATTCTGGTTCCGGTTTTGTTTCGGCTAGGAACCAAACCTTAATCGTAACGAGGTCGGTCGGATGTGGTACCAGGAGTGATAAGTGTGATATCGTTCCGGAACGGAGCGAGTAATAGTAACGTTCCGTTGCGTTCCGGAACCTCCGTCAGAACGGCTCGGAACCGTTCCTAGAAATAACCGGATCCGGATTGATCTAGTTTTCGTTCCCGATTCACAACCCTGTTTTTTCTTTAAAAATATATACATGTGCAAGATAATAAAGGAATAAAAAAATATTTATTCTGCACTTATGTGATGCACTAACCATTATCTATATTTCCATGGTTACTAGGCCAGAAGAAATCCAATCTACATTAACAATTAATTATTAAAAACACTACTCAAAAAAATCTTATTTTTATAAGGCTTAGTTTGATTTTTTTCTATAAATTATGAAATGCACATTCTTTTCAATAGAGTAGTTGTTTAAACAATCTTTTTACAATGGAAATGCCGTTATGCTGAGAAAAATATGTAACAAAGAAACTTTTGAGCCTAATCACACCCAAAAGAGCTACACTAAATCTTTTTTTTAATTTGATATTAAATTAAAAACAGAAAACACGCGCTCGGCTCGCAGGCGCTCGTCTTTCACTCTGTTGCGCTTCGAGCTCGAATATTCACTCTTTCCTGCACTCGGAATACTGGAACTAAATTTCAGCAATAACACCTCTTTAAATTCCAGTTTTTCAATGGATCTTTATATTCTGAATTTTCTATGTAATAAGTATATTTAAAAATTAAATTGCTCAAAGCTATGTATGTAGTATTTGTATTGTGTTGATATCTTACGATAAAAAGCTACAATCCCTTTTTCAGACTTTCTTCCCTGTATCTCGCGTTGTTATGCTAAAAATAGGAATTTTTAACTAGAATTGTTTATGGATATAACAAAAGCGCCTACAAATATTCTTTAAGACTTTTTACGTATCACACTTCTTTTGGCGTGATATCCCTGTAAAGAGGAGAGAATTGCAGTGGAATTTATGGCATTGCAAAAATTGTACACCTTAATGTCTATAAATCTAAACAAATTCCATTTTTGTCCAAATAGCCACTTAATGGCATTCGAATGAATTGATTGGTTTCTAGATATCCAGTCGGAAAAAAATATAAATGGCATTCGACTTATTTGGTAATTCAACAGCATTGAACGGCATTGGTTCCATTCTGTGCCTCCGATCACTGAAGACATTGCATGGCATTCAACTGAAGCAAATTCGGACAAAAATTAAGTTTGTCATATAATCTACTTCAATGCTCTCCTTTTTAAAGGGATTGAATATTTGTATTTTTCAGATCAATTTCGATAAATAAATTAAAAATGACGAGTTCTGTCGAAAAATGTCTTAAAGGAACTTTGTAGGAATTTTTGAAAGCTGAAATTCCTCCTAAGAATGTTCTCATACTTCTTGTCGTTTGGCTCAAAATCTGAATTTTTTATTTTTGCATAGCATTTTCGATAAATAATACCAAAATAACTAGTCCTGTCAAAAAATGTTTCAGGGAACAATTATAGGTTTTTTAAAAAGCTTCAATACTATTAAACTCTTCTCATGTATCTATAAAATTGAATAGTTCAAAGGTTTCTGCATCCAGGCTATCACTTGAAATGCTCTCAATTGAATATTCAATCAATAAATTTAGAAATCTTTCAAATTATATCATTTTAAGCAATTTTAAGTTAGAAGTATAAAAAATTGAACGATTTAATTCTTTTAACCAAACATTATTATAGTTTAAAGTTACATTATTTTTAATTGAATTGGTTTTAAATTAATAAATGTTCAATTATTATTTATACGAAAAATGTCCACACTTTCATTTAATAATTAAACATTTTTAAATTGAAAAGTTAATATCGTAACATTCAAAGTCTTAATTTAGACGAATAAATGACATCTCATATTGCCGATAGCGGAAAATTTCTGAATTATAAAATTCACGAATATAAACAATTACAAACTTGTTTAAAAATAAGGAAATAGTAACTAAAATAAAAAATACGTTCAGAAAATAAAAGAATTCTATTTTATTAATTATTTTTTAATTTATTATTTAACAAATTCTTAATTGTTTATATTCGGAAATTTGATAACTCGTGAATTTCCCTATGGTCAACAATTTTATAGTGTCGGATATTTTATAATGTCAGCAGTTTTACTTCAGGAATTTTATCATGCGGTAATGTTAAATTATTAACTACTTATAATTCCAAAAATATTAAATTTCGTATAATTTCTTTTTGGGAGCTTTACAGGGGCGAAAATTTATTTTTTGAAATTTTTCAGTTTTTGGAAATTCATATCTTTTGGTAGAAATTTGATCTTTTTTGGTTAAAAATGCCACTGCTCGGTTAACTCAAAATGCTAAGAAGAAATACATAAAAATGAGTGTCAGTGATGACATTGTGAAACTCTTCACTTGGGGTGATTTCTAGAGAGACTGATCAGCAATTTTTTTCACGTAAAATATTTTTTGTCTTGCTTAGCACTCAAAAATATTAGATACTTATTTTTTTTATTTCAATATGATACGCAAAGTTATCGAGAAAATTTTGTTTGAAATTTTATGTTTATAAAAAATTACCTTTTTCAATTGCTTATACTGCAATATTAAACAAAGATATGGAAATTCATACGGAAGATAAAATGTGGGCCTTTTCCTCAACTTTCGATTAAAGTATACTAAAATCCACATTAATTATTTATTTTACAAGATAAATCAAATATTTATAAACAAATTGATTTTTTTCAATTTGGATCTTTTTTTTAATATATATTTTTTTTTAAATAGTGAACTAAAAGTTTTTCTTGATCTGGTATATTTTTTATGAAAATTTGGGAGTGGGTAGTCAAATACTTACAAAGTGATGAATTTTTAAATAGTGGCTCGGGCGCGCAAAATGTGTAATGTATTAATTTAACAACATAAAAATACACGATTTTGCAAGTGGATGGTTGTATTTTACTTATCGCGTAGGCAAACGAGTCCGAGTCCGAGCGAGTCACGCTGCGGTTCGTTTAGTCCACTCTTTCAACAAACAAAAAATATTTAAAAAACTGGTCTAAATTGAAAAAAATTTATTTGTTTATAAATATTGGATTTATATTGTTAAATAAATAATTAAAGTAGATTTTAGTATACTTTTGAATTAAAAAAAGGTAAAAAAAACTCGAAAACTTTGCGTATCATACTGAAAGAAAAAAATACGTATCAAATATTTTTGAGTTTTAAAGAAGAAAAAAAATTTGTTAGGTGAAAAAAAAATTTGTTGACAAATATTGTGTGGAATGCCCCGTATACAATTTTAAGTTCATATTCTCAAAAAAATTTTATTTAAAATGCTTATTAAAGAAAAATGGCACACTTTAAATTGTATATTCTGCAGTAAAATTAAATTTGAAAGTTATTAGCCACGATTTTGGCGTTTTTGGATTCAATTTTTTATCAAAAAAATAACATAAGCAAATTTACATACTCCGGCTTTTAGTTCAGGTTTAGTTTAGGGTTAATTTAGGTTACCCGGTTCAGCGGCCACCCTAAATCCATCTTATACATTTTCAGTACTCACATTATCTTCTCTTTGAATAAACTTGCGAAGATAATCCATAAACTTACAAATCGAACAGAATTAAATAATTTGAAATATATATTATATATCAAATACTGTAAAACATGCTTCAAAAAGCAAAAGATAATTTTGTAAATGATAGGTATATTTGTAATGATAGGTATATGGTTAGGTATAGGTTTATTTGTAATGATAGGTATATTTCCTCTAAAGATTACTTCACATTCTAGAAAAATATACGCCATACAAATACGCTTTGTGCAGTGTGTTATAGTTTTCTATTTATGGCTCTCTTTTTGCATTTTACAACGTGTGTAGTTTAAATTACAAAAATAATAATAAATTTGAAAAGATTAATCAAACAATTTTAAAGTAATTTTCTTCGCTAAACTTTACTTTTTTTAAATTTGGTTTTTTCGTATAACAGTAAAATACTAAATATTCAAGTGAAAATCAATCATCAATATCGCCCGGATTCTAGTCATTAATAAATATTAATTAATAAGTAATACAGTTTATATAGTATAAAATGTATTCTATTAAAGGGACAAAAAAATCGCCTAACTGGACTCGCCTATTGTTAAGTGTCAAAAAGGATTGAGCAAAAAAAAAAGAAAAGGAAAAAGTGAAAAGGGCCTATAAGGCTCTGTTGAGCTGGTTTCTCTCTTTCTCCTCTTTCTCTCTCCAGCAACCCGCTTGCCCCTGTCATCCCTCTCGGGTTTTCGAGCACCCTATCATCCTACCCCCACGATCAATGCTCGCAAGAACCACGATGCGCGCGCTCTCTTCTCTACGTGGGTTTCTCTTTTGCTCATGAACTATGCGACACTCTAGAATCTAGAAGCTCCAAAGATAGGAATAAGACTTTTTTCAAATCCAAACAGAATCCAACTTTCTGATCTAATTCAGGAGGAGGCATAAATAGAACACTCTTTCTCTCTTCATGCAGGGCACGAAACTATTTTATTTTGGGAATCAAATGAATGAAACTTGAAGAAATCCTGCGACCTTTGAAAATTCCAGAATTTAATTCTGCTCTATTGGATTTTTTAAAGCTTAACTGAAAATAGGTGTCTATGCTTGGAGAGTTAAGAAATCATTAATGGCCTATCAGATATTCGCTCAATTTCTGCTTTAACCCCCTAATAAATATCATTAAATTGAAATCAAAAGAACAAATGAAATATTATTTAATTGATCACATTAGTTTGCAAACAAAGAGTTTCGAGAACGAGAGGCGAACTTAAGAATAAAAATATTTCAGGTTAAAATTGTTTGGTTAATGTTAGTCACTTAGAGTTTTATGTATTTACTACAAATGTTGTCTGTCTCGTTTTATTGCTCAACCGTTTCTCTAAAAATCTCTTTGATACCTTTTTATTAAAAAAATTTTATTTAAGATTGAGAATGAAGAAAGAGAATGGTTAATCTTATTAATATTATTTATCTTACAATAATTTTTTTAAATAAAACTGAACCAGTAAAATTTGTAGACAATCTTTCAAGGAATAAAACGATCCCCACAACATTAGGATAAAATAAGAGTTTCAACTTTTACCCGAAGAGATAATTGCCTCAGAATATTCGCTTCAATTTTATAAATCATTTTTAAAACAGATAAAAAATCTAGTTGGGACTGTCCAGTATTTTACTGTCCATATAATAACTGTAATCTATAGTACCTAAAAAAATTTGGTTGATTAAACCGAATAGTTTCTTGAGTTTATTTAATAACTGGAATAGACGCAACTGCATATTAAACCCGACCTAATATTTACTTAAATTATTCAAACAAAGAATTTCAAGTAACTTAGGTACCGAAGAGAAATTTTATGATAAACTTGTTGATACAACATGAGTACAATACGTACACTAAGTTGATTCATTTTATAAGGCGAAAAAAATTATTTTTCATATTTTAGTCAAGAAATTTAAAACAAACAAAAATCAAAATCGAACACGATTTAGCGGTCCCCTATTTGTGTTTTTTTAAATTTATTTATAATTTTTTTATCGAAATAGAATGATCTTCTCTTACATTATCACTAAATTACCATGATACTTTTTTTAAGTCACCTATAAGAATATGAAATACG
Source organism: Druon quercuslanigerum (assembly GCA_010014905.2). Classification (NCBI taxonomy): domain Eukaryota; kingdom Metazoa; phylum Arthropoda; class Insecta; order Hymenoptera; family Cynipidae; genus Druon; species Druon quercuslanigerum. The sequence continues at coordinate 5,805 of JAAAKG020132789.1, forward strand.
AGACCCAATTACCAATCAAAATAAGTGAATTAAAAAAAAAGTCATTATAGAAAAATATAAAACAAATAAGAAAAAGCTATTGTTTTCCTTAAAACAGAGTGAAAAATTGCATTAAATTATTTATCATGATGATAATATAAAAGGGGATAATTTTATTTATATCAATTTAATACGTGCATTTTCAAGACATCCAGAAAATAAAAACAACAAAAAATCAATATAAAATGCAAAACTCAAATAGGGGACCTTATACATCCTACCCGATTTTGATTTTTTTCGAAATAATCTGTTGACTAAAAAGGTACACTCTGTAGGACACCCGAAATAAGTATAATAAAAAGGGTTGAGCTGAAATGTGATATCAAGATTGGCTAAAATAATAAGGAAAACTTTTGATTTTTTTTCGGAACGGTTTTGATTTAAAATTTGGATTTTTTTTCGGAACAATCTGTTAAATAAAAAGGTACATCCTGATGGGCACCCTAAAATAGGTATGCTAAAAAGAGTTGAGGTAAAATGTGATCAACATTAGCTAAAATAATAAGGAAAACTGAGGGATAAATGTTGTATGACAACAATAAAAAGGATTGAGTTAATAGTATAAATATGAGGCATAATGACTTAAAACAAAGATTTAACGTCTAAACAAGTTAGCAAAATGGTATTAGGAAACAAAATTCCATAAGAATCGGGTAAAATGGCCTAGGAATGGACATTTTTTAATAAACACGAGGTAAAATTTCATGAGGATCAGGTATAACAATACAGGATCATCACGACATACAATGATAAAGGGATGTCATCATAGCATCATGATGGAACAAAGTGACATAACGATGGGGCAATGTGTCCCAGGTAAGGAAAGTACAATAGGATGGTAAAAGTAGGGACATAATAGGGTAAATATAGGGACTAAAGCCCTGAAAATGGGGCATTCTTACACAAAGATAAGACATAATGCAATAATTAATGGAAAGAGTGTTAGAAGTTATGGAAATAATAGTATAATGATGAATTAAAATGGTAATTGTAGGGTGCTTAAACGTATGAACGAATGTGGGGCATAATGGATAAAATAAGGAAATAACGGGGCCATATCGCAAAAGGAAACGAAACGTCAAGTCGTCCCGAAATTCGGGATGAGTAGTCAAGTATTTTTCATATTCTTGGCTAGTGGTCCCGAATTCTTGGACCGATTTTTTTAATAATAAAATAATTAAAAATAAAGGCTAAGGGAAGTTCACATATGAAGTCAGACGGATCTAGTTCCAATTTTTCAATTATTTAACTTTTCCTATCATCAGCTATGTAATATGGACTTTATATCTTTCAGTTTTCTAATAAAAACTAGAAAACCTTTCGTGACATCACTCATGGAGTAATCCCTCCCCTTTCCCCTCGGTGCGTGATATCATATTTGAACGCTCCCTAAAAGGAGGGACATTATCTATAAATATAGCGCATATTAATAAAAGGTGGGGCAAGATTGCGTGAAATAGGTTTGACGTTACAAATATTTGGCAAAATTTATAAAAATAAGACAAAAGGCATAAACATAAGGCAAAATGGCTCAACGATACTAGTGTTGATCAAATACTTCAATTTTTAATTCTGATATTTAAGTGTAAGTTCGAGTTTTATATTAATTTTTTCGATTGAAAGGATCTAGAAACTTTTTTTAATTCTATGGCGTACATGGAAGTAAATAAATCAATGAAAGACTATTGGTTTCACCATAAATGAAAGTTTATATGGTGGTTTATATGGAAATTATGATAAAAGATTGAAGAATGTCGATGTGTGTTGAAGTACATTTAACTCAAAGGAGGTCAATTGAAAAACTGGCAAAGATTATTCGATGATGGGAATGTAGAAAGGGGTGATTTATTGTACATGGAGTTACATCCCTTTATGCTCTCACTCTCACCCAGTAATCGCTTTTACCACTCCTTCTATACTTTCTCTTCCACTCTTTCTCACTATTTTTCTTTCTCCCCCTCCCCCCCTTTCTCACGCGCATTTCAACACGAATGCCACCCTTTGCTTCGAGACCAGACACAACACTGAATGAGCACTTTCCATTCATCCTCGTTGGAGGTCAGCCAGTTTTACCTTGCACGAGAGTGCAGCCAAGGTCCGGAATGCCTATTCCCATTTCTCATGATTCTACTTCGATCGAGTTAACAAACTTTTATCGACCACCTTTTCTAATTGCCTTACGCCACATTTGTTTTCCTACCAACTTCTTTCTTTTATTCTCCTTTCTTTCATTCCATTTATTTTTATTGTCTCCCAATTCTACGTGCGAATCTCTACAACTGATGCTCGCTCCTATTCCAGAGACATGCCCAAGCTCCATGACCGCAAGGCAGATAAATATCCTGATCATTTTAAACTCGATTTGGATATTAAAAAATTCAAAATTTTAAACAAAATCTACAACTTAGTTTTTCTGTGACAGACAATTTATTTAACGTATCCTTCAGTAAAAGTTACCTTATAACAATATAAAACAAACCCCACTTTTTCACTAGTTATTTTACATAATAATTAATTACGTATGCTTGTTAGTTCAAAATGGTTAATGTTGCTGATGAACCTTAAAACCATATTTTGCGCTCATTAAACATACAAACGTGCTTCTTAGTGAGTTTAAACTAAATTGATCGATTTAACAAATTTATATGGACCACCTTTTCTAATTGCCTTACACTTAATTTGATTAAATAAATTATAATAATTTTCAATAATTTTGTGAGGGCAGACAGAGAAGCCATTATTGGGTGCAAAAGTTGGATTTTATGTTATTATTAAATATCAACAAATAAAAACAAAATAGTCTAAATGATTTTTTAATCGTCTTTTTGCAATCACTACTGGTGTACTGGCAATAGTAAAAATAATTGTTGACATTGCTGGTGAAGGCATCATGAAACAGGAATGAAGATAAAATTGTGAATATAAGTTTATGAATGCATGAACCAACTTTCACATAAATTATAAATTTATCGTTGAATGTATTGATAAGTATGTGTCACTTATTTCCTCTAAATTTAAATTGCGAGAAATAGGATACTTACATAATTTCTCCAATTCTAGCCAAAATTCTAGTTTCAAGTATATTTTTCTTGTAACTTTCTACGATTACAAAAAATATATAAAAAAGCCAAACAAGTCATAACTTTCATTCAGCTACTCATAATAAACAACAATTTATCAGAATTTATATCAGAATAATACATTGTACCAATATTGAAAATTAAATATCATTAATATTGTTAGATATTTATTACAGATTGAAAATTATTTGCTGTTCACTAAATGATTTACTATCTAAATATAAATCAGTAAAAAATGACCTGATTGGAATAGTAGTTAGATATTTCACTGATTTCTCAGTTATTGTGGGCTTTTTCACTAATCAGTTCAGTAAAACCAGCGTAAATCACGTAACTTTTTTTTAATTTTAGGGCTGTAAGTCTGCTGAATGAACTGTGTATAAAGAGTACTTACTTAACCTGTGTGTACATGACAGTCCAATCTTGAAAGTAAACTGATATGTGAGGTTACTTGTCATTTAAAAGCATCGAAACTTTTCACCTGTTTTAATATTTGATCATATGTATGGGTTTTAAGTTTTTAATATTATTATTTTATTGAATCTACTAAAACATTACTTTATTATGACTTCTAAATTTGCATGATGCAGTGCTACCAACTCGCAAAAGTGTTTATTTTACTGAATGAATAAGTAGATTATCATTGATTGTCAGTGACTGACTCAGATTTAGAGAGTATATTTGGTCAAAATAACTACTGTTGGAAAAATCTAACCAATTTTATTAAACAAAATTTTGTATTGGGTCAATGTCAAACTGCTTTTTGCGCTAGTCTATCAATGATAATGGGTTAACTGCACTGGAAAAAATGGTTGGTTATTCCAACCAAACATTTTGTTACTTTAGAACCGATACAAAATTTCAGTTATTTCTGCGAAACGTTTGCTGAGTGAACCAAAATTTGTTTGAAACAAGAAAAAATTGATTTACGTTTATCTTGACGATACACTTTGTTGAGTTCATGAAGGTTTGTTAGTATAATCAACATTTTGTGGGAACAGCAATAATTACAATCGCTCACATTTTTATTGGGTTACTTGCTCATAATGTGACTGAGTAAATAAATATTTTTTTATTCATATAGCAACGACACCGTTTCGTCGTCCCAGTCAAACATTTTTTTCAGTTCCTCAGTAATACGAGACAATGTACAGGATATTGAGTATGACATACATCTTATAAAAATGCCAACTCCTGTAGCTGATCACGAATCAGAAAACATACTAAATAAATTAGTGCTCGAATATTGTAATTATTAAGTTTTATAATCCAAACTTTTAAATATCAAAACCCAGACAGTAGGGCTGAATATATATATATATATATATATAAAGAGAGAGAGAGAGAGAGAGAGAGAGAGAGAGAGAGAGAGAGATTGGTGTCTCAAACTTCAAAATCCAAGATCATAAACAGTATAATCTATTTTGTGCAAAATGCTTTATTAACTTTATTTTTATTTATTTAACTTGGTACGCAAATGGTTATTGAATGAATTATAAGTAGCATTTCACCCTGAACTAGTAATAGGGGTGTACGAAAAACAAAACTGCGAGTCGGGTTTTCTCGAAACTCAAAAAACTTGCAAGATTTTAGATTCTTTAATGTTTTAAATATTTAAAAATTGTTTTAAAATGTTCCAGGCTGTACCCAACCCGGTCTCAATGAGCTTCGGATTTTCTGCAGATTCCAACTAAAGCAATTAGTAAACATGAGTTGTAGACTTTCTAAAAATGGGATATGGACAAGGCTGGTTTGTTGATGTGACCTATAGACATTGTGTTGGGGGTAGAATTAGGGTGTGATCTATGGATCCACCACAAAGTGATGAGAAATAGATGGAAAAAGGAAAAAAAATGTTGGAGGCGTGGTACCTTCGCAGATGTACCCCTGCTGTATGAGGCCCCAGAGCATGTCGGTGCAGCTATGGCAGTACGTCGGCTTGTGAAAGGTTTTCTTACTGAAGCTGTGCCCATGGCTGGCTGGAGTCTCGGCCGAGACCGACGCCATGTTCCCCGATCCACCGCGGCACCGCTCACGCCAGATTCTCACCGTGAAGCTACGTGGGGCGCGCCGCGCATCGACATATTATATTACATGCCAGCCACTACGTGATCTCGAAACCGTACGCGAACATTGCGTTGCTGCAGCCCGAGGCCCGTATCCCTGTCCCGATCCCTGTCTTCTTCTTCGTCAACGATCGCTCTTCTTATATGCCTGAGGCGCATTTCCGGACGAGGAAATCGCTCTTTCCAATTCTCCTCGCTCTGGGCTTCTGGCAGTCCTCGCCCTCTCACTGTCGCGATCTACGGTTACTACCCGCCTCCACACAGCTGATGGGCATATCACTCGCGAAACTGGCGAAACTACACTATCGGCGCACCGTACGCGCATCCAAGGCACAAACCCAGCGCCGAAGCGCTGTATTCTCTATCAGTAGGCCTAGGAAATACCCTCTTATACCTATATCCTTCAATGACATTCAGCCCCGCTCCAGACAAGGAGGGCGCCAGCCTCCAGAAACCACCCTTCCACTCTGCAAACGCAAATCTTCAGCCACTGCTCTAAATAGTCCTCTATTTTTTTAAATGCTAACTATTCTTCATTCTCCTCTTTCCCAAATGTAACACACTACTACAGTTGTACACTTTCTTCCTCTTGTTGATTTTTCGTAGGTTTTGAGGAATCTTCAAAAACGATTCATTTAATTGAAGATTGATGATGATGATCCTCAGCAATTTGAGGCTTCGTCAACTGCTTGGATTTGTGAAGAACGAGAGAGTCCGTTCACGCACTCTTGTGGCGACAACACCCCTCGCGCGAGCCAACTTTCCCTGCCTGGTGTCTCTACAACACCTTCTTCACTCGCGTTTGTTTGTAATTATATGTCTTCTTAATTACCTTTTTGTTGTTTGACTTTATGGAAATCGGTGAAGAGGCTTTTAACTCGTTCGCTCGGCGATTTCGAGCTCGGGCTCGAGGGATCCCAGATCCCGCGCGTCCAATCACGATTAGACCGAACGACGAGCGACGTTCAACGTCGACGGCAGAACGACGTCGACCATGGCGGTGAAGTCGAGCTTTGCGCGCCGACGCAATTTGTGACGTAGGTAGAGAAACGTGTATAGCGCCTAGTATCAAAGGAGAGAAACTTAGTGAAATAGTGGAGTGAAGATTTTTAATTATTTTCACGAGGGCTTGATGTATGTCATGGTAGATTCTCCACTTTTTTTTTAATTTCTGCACAGGAACCAAGAATCATGGTCATAATAAGATATATACTGAAAATTAAAAAATCGATCAATAATAACACGTGTCTCCAAAACCATGGCATGCCCTAAAAGTATGTATATAGACTTGATTCAAATTTATTTTCACAATATAATTCAATAAGGTACCATAAAATACAATGATGCAAATATTGTAAATTTCTGGGATTTTTTAAGAAACTAATGCAAAAAATTTATTAGAATCTACCATTTTTACCAGCAAATTCGGATTTTTTATGTGTGCAATATAGGAAATTTTCTGTTTTACAAACTATTTTTTGTTCAAATAATGAAGAAACAGTTAAATTTATACTTATCTTTCTTTTAAACTAAGAGTAAAAAGTTTAGATCGATTAATTACAATTGTTTGCATATATATATATATATATATATATATATATCTTTCGTTCATTTTCTATCAGGGCTTGGATCTGCTGGAACGTTTAAAAAAGTTGCATTCTGAATAAAATTCAACAAAACTCGCATGGAATTTCGATAAAAGTGCTCAAAAGTCGCATCAAAGTTTCAAAAACAAAGAAAAAACATTATCAAGCACTGAATGACTACAGTAATAATTTTATTTGTTTAGAAATATAGAGTTAAAAATATTTCTTTCTGAAATGTTTAACTTTTGAACTTTGATTATTTTTAAATTAAGAAACTTTATAATTTACATTAACCCTCAAGTGGCACACTTCAACCGAGGATACGTAAACGGCACACTGGTGCGAATTAGGATTTTTTTATTTTATCTGAAGATTTGAAAAGATTACATTACGTTATAAAAAATTGTTATTAAAAAAGGTGTTATTACAATATATAATTTATCAAGAAAAAATCATAATTTTTTCAAAATTAAATGTATTAAAATAAAACTAACGCGATTCTTTATTTAAGAAGACGTTTTTTCATTAAATAATCATGCCAATGCGATCAAATTATATTAACCATTTTTCACGATGTGTCAAATTTTCGGTATTTTCGTATCAAGTATAAATGAGGGGAGGACAGCAGACATTGTTATTGTTGTAGTATACAAGCATATTATTGTAAAAATAGTGAATCATAGAATAGATTAATAGAGAAAAGAACAAAGTTTATTACTTATGTTTAAAAAATGATTAATATTATTTTATCGTGAAATTATTACTCTTATGAAAAACATAATTGAGTATAACTCATTAAAACCACTGCAGCCAACTTCTGCCTACATCGTCTTCAGACTCTTCTGCTAACCCCCCAGAACAGTCCTAGAACTTTGTAAATTATAAATACGTCCTTCCTCTGCAATACTTGATATAAAAAAAGATATTATTATTTAAAACTTTGAAAGTGACTTACTTCACTGCTCGCAAGCAAATGAATATCTGTTTATGCGTGGTGTATTTTCGGGGTTATGGGCATATTTAACATACTGTGGGGAGACCTTAAAATAGTTATAGGAAAAATATCAGCCCTTTAAAAATTTTTTGTGGTACGAATTCGCACCAGTGTGCCGTTTGAGACTCCATTTTTAACTTCAGAAACATTCATTTTGAACGCATTTTAACACAACATGGACATGGGAAATACGGGACTAGGCATGCCACTGTGGGGATGATGCAGCGCCCACAAGTTCGCCCAATTTCTTTTCGCGAAAATACAAATTCATATCTCGCGCTATAATGAAATGGAACATCGTAATATGGCGGCTCTCCCCGTGCTTCCTATGTCCATGTGACACAATTAAAATTTGTTCAATTTTTAACGCTATTAAATTACAAAATTGCTAACTATAAAGCTATAATGAGAAATTATTCATTTTTTTAAATGTTTTCAATTAAAATAGTACAATTTTTTCAAGATGTCATCATGAATCATTTTATTAAAATAGAATTTCTTTACTGAAATTAATATTTTCAATTTCTATACATTTAGGAATAAAATCTGCTTGCTCAGTTGGAACCCTTCAATCAAAAAAGATTAATTTTCTACCATGAAAGATGAATTTTTGATCCGAAAAACGAATTTTGAACAAAATAATTACATTTTCAAGACAATAGCTAAATTTTTTACTTAATTATTGATTTTTCAATCTACGAAGATGAATTTTCAAACAAAAAAGAAGAATTTAAAAAAAATAATGTGTTCACTGAGAAAAATGGATGTTTAAATGTAGATGTTCAAAGGGTAAGATGGTCTCACCTAACATGCAGATGTTCATGCC